>BLKR01010616.1:0-50649 GCA_011170035.1 Teleogryllus occipitalis | reverse complement strand
CAAATCCGATGCGGGGAGTTTACAGCGCTAGAACCAAATCTAGTAGATATTCGTAATCTTCTTAAACGTGTATCAGTGACTTTCGTTGCCGGTGCCCCGCTGGAGGAGATACCTGGAAGAAATATCGTCTGTTCTGGTTGCGTATGCATCTCTGTGTACTTATTTTTAGTGTCAATTTATGTATCAAGTCTCATATTAAGTGGTAAATATAATTCATATAACTGTCTTCGAGTGTTAGCTATAAACAAATATATACAACTTAACCTCAACTGCTTGTAATCTCAACGACATGCAATGTGGTCCAGCGTCTAGTAATGTACAAACGTATGCTGGAGCCGCTTGTAAGGATATCTTCCCGACCAAGAACCAAGCAATCATCTTCGAGGTGCAGGGCTATATGGAGGCGTTATTCTAACAGTGGTCCAACGCTTTTTTGAGAAATTGAGTGAACTCCATTTTCAAGTCCGTGTAAGTGTACATGTACATGTACGTGTACATTCATTCTGAAAGTGATTCAAGTTCTTTGTGTGGACAACATAGAGCATGACACTAAAAGTGAATCAGAGGATATGGCAATCTATTTTCATAGTGGTACAACTTCAATGGAACGGTTACGTGGTTTTCGGAGTCTCGCGATGAGTGATTTTTCAGAGATTTATAGCGTCTGCAGTGAAACGGTGATAAAGAGCTTGATGCCGAATTGGTAATAGGAACAACAAAAATAATATAATTATATCACACATTTTTTATTTAACACAGAAATTAAACTTAATGGTCTATGTGTTAAAATATCTTCAAAAGTCTGTACAAGGAAAAAACAAAAATTAACAAAATGGTGTCTGATTAGATTTGTCAAAAATAAGTCTTTTATAACTATGTTCAAGTAAACCTTAAATCAAGACATTGTTTTCTATACAGTAGGCTAAACTTCACTCCACACAAACCACCAGAGGATGAGGAAGAACTAATGTTAACAAAAACTTCAATATCCCGCTTCTACAACCACAGCAAAGAAAGATTAATGACAGAAAACGGAGTATGCTTTCCATTTATTTTAAGTGTTAATCACGCTTCTTTCACTTTTTTCACGCTTCAGTTCACGCTTCTTTCACTGAGCTGCAGCTATGAATCGGACGATTTAAAAAAGATGAAAACTGAATGTGCCTCAACAGTAATATTAAATTAATAATTAATCTGTTTTAATAAATCGTAACTCTAATTATTTTACTCGTAAAATTTCTACTCGTTACGGTTAAAAGTCTTTGTGTTGTTAACATTGAAACAGAACAGTATTCTGAAGAGGCATTCACTTGTTCCATTTAGGTCTTCAAGATGGGATGTATCTTAAGAGACATTTAAGAAAAATAATCTGCAATTAAGTCTGCACCTAAAAAAAAATAATTCAGTTAGTGTTTTTATACTTATAAAGCAGTTTGTTAGAGCAATTATAAATGTGATAATATTGAGTGAATATTACTTTACTATCATATCATTCTTTATTTTCTTTTGAAATCTGATTAGTGCTAGTGTTCAATTCTTGCTTTAGTCAAAAAGAAACTAGAAAATGGACAAATGATAGTCTTCAGAAGCAAACAAAGCTTTGTTTAAATTTGAGTGAAACTTGTTTGTGTTGTTTTGGGGATATGTGTTTTTTTATTGTGTAATGGTTGTGTGTTTTTTAATCATTGTTTGTGGATTGACATTCTGTATTTTGGTAAATGTTAAAGAAATCATCCAATTATAAATGTTCTGTGACTATGACTTTGTGTTTGTTTTTTCAAAATCATTGATAAAGAGCCCCGAATCCTTGAATATTTAATTAGACAACCTGAGGAGAGGTTACAATGGCAATGTTAACAACACAAAGACTTTCAAATCAGAAAATAAACTTCACATGACAAACACATGTAATTCTCTCTGAGATCAACATGAACACAAAATTTACAAGTGTTTAAATGTTAGGTTCAAATACAATAGAAATATAACCCCTTATGACTCTTCTGTCATATTAAACTTTTACATGATCAGTACAATAGGATAAATTATCTAGTCTTGCACTCTTTAAGAGTATTATACAAGCAAAGATGAAGCATAAATATGAATGTCTCATTCCATAATACTCTGAATTTTACTCAATGCCTAATTTGCAATACTTAATAGTCACATAGTAAATACAATAACATTCCTTAATACTCTCGTTTTGTTCAGAAGGAACTGTGATTCGTTACGCACCCTATTACAGACCACATGTTCCACGTGCCATTGCACCAGCGGAAACAGTTTGTAAATGTAAGCCTCTATTTACAAAACTTCTTGCAACCTGTCTTCTTTTAAACGAGTCTATTGAATGTTTATGATACTATTTAACAGAAACTGTATTTTCTAACACAATGCATTCTATCAACCGAAACATTGATCACAATCTATACTGTATTAACAAAATGTAGAGTACTATTACCTTTTTTTCTTAAGATAACCTCTTTCTACGTCGTCTCGAATACAACAAGACCGTTTCACTCTCGTCTTCCTGCCTAGTGACGTCTCAATGGATGGGTGGGAGACCCCCTCCCTACCTCCGATACACCCCTCCTTCTTGGAATAAACTGGTGTCGTCCTAGCGGTGGCGGCGGCGCCAAATTCGTTTGTTGAACGAATGGTCACAATATAGCCTTCATTTCCATCTTTTTTTTAGAACGACATCTACCGATTTGTCCCAACATTTTTATGGTGGCATAACTCCTTTACAACCCCAATATTTGGCAAAGCATACAGAATGCTTATTCATATTATCTTCAGACGAGCAAGTAAATATCTTATAAGAGAAAAACACACAATTTTTTGCGTAACTCCATCCACGATTTCTATAATAATTTACCTTTAGAGCTTAATATCTCGAAATGAATGTTTGGATATGGAGAAATGGAGTTGTACCACTATTAAAATAACGCCTCCATATGAATAATCTGAAACATTATTCAAATAAGTTATATTAGTTTTGTGTCACGTATCACCAACAACAGGATCTGAATTCTTGTATTCGTAAGTTCAGAGAAATTGCCAATTTTATTACAAATAACCATACGTCTCTCATTATTAATGATATTGATGTGTTTGGTAAAGACACACGAGTTATAATATCCACTTGCCCTGTTATCCCACACGAAGCTTCAGAAAAGCTTTTAACAAACGTAATGTTAAAACATCATCTAATATTTTTTATAAAAGCTGGCGTGTCTGATCCTAATTTGTCTCATACATTGAGTTTTTGAAGGCCACATTTATTCACCCTAATAAAGTTCACAAATTTCCTCCATTTATGTTAATTTAATTGCAAGGTACATCATAGATTTTATTTTTCTACTGATAACATCACTAGGTTTTTACGTAAATGTGAAGGCCATATCCAGTCAGTGTACAAACACAGATTACAATTCTACCGCAATCAAAAATAACGGAACACAAAGTAATGATACTACTATAACAAGCAGTTAATTTCTTCTTGCATCATTCAGTGCTACAAACATCTAAATCACCCAGTACGGACTGTGATTGCTTGTCACCTTTGGACAAGAGAAGCTGCTCATCACATTCATCATCTAATCCTGAGCCCTCCTTCAACAATATACAAACTGTAAAGATCAAGTTAAAAATGTTAATATCAAGTTAAAATTATTATGTAGACACGTTTTTCAACAAATAAATATTTCATTTAAAAAATGTACTTTTTTCAAAAAATATAAAATTTCAATATAAACTCGATGAGATAAAAAATTAAAAAAGTATAGACGTATTCTCATTCAATTTTCTATAAAAGACACCAAGAAAAATGTTGGCATTCCACACATACTGGAACGCCTCTGACCGGGAGGTCCTAGGTTCGAGTTCTGACGGTGACAGGATTTTCGACACTAGCTTTTTAGCTAAGTCGAATTCAGTCGCTGTCTGGAGAAGAATTCTAGCGGCCAGCTGCTCTGATCGGTAGTTTTCCGTAGTTTCTCGAATCAACACCAGGCGAATGCCGGAGCAGCACCTTAACAAACGGGCCAAGGACCACGAGCGATCTTCCCATCCTCTTCCTTGTCAAATCCTGACACCTTACATACACTTACACTAACATGCACTACACTACCACATATTCCGGGAGACCGATCGGGAGTTTAGAGCTTGTCCCGGCTGGGGCGGTGCCCCGCTGGTAGGAGAGTCCTGGTTAGGAGGAAACCCCGGTAGCCGAAGGTAGGGCGGCGCCGGATTTCGCCATCGCGCGGGGGAAGATCACCGCCATCTCATGAGGAGTAAAATATGCACTACACTTACAGACTAATGACCTAAGCTGTTGACGCGCCCGGAATCATTAATCAACCAACCAAGCAATACATACATACAGTTAAAAAAATCAGTTTCAAGTATGAGAGCGCCCATGCACTAGCGAATTGAGTTCTGCCAGTCTTTGATCTGTACTGAAGAACTATAAAAATAATGACTGTCTGCCTGATTAGGGTTTCAAGAGTATGTCAGATGTTCACTCTGCCCCCAGAACGGATGAGTGACAGCGAAACAAATTCAAATACGAGCCATTCCACGTCAAATCGCACAAGAAGCCTTATTTTTACGATCTTCCAAAATGTAGAGCCAACTGAGAATGAAGGTGTGAGAAATAAACTTAAACTACTGGTGAGTTTCATAACTGTTAGGAATGTTATTGTAATTGCAGACTAGCTCACGCGATGAATGTCTGTTGTCGTTTCAGGTGCTCCTCATCAAACAAGGAACAGCGTGCACGAAGAAGTACCTAAAGCTTGTAACACTAATTACCAAGGCCGGCCCTTCTATTCCAGTGCCCTCACCACGGCCAGCACGTAGCCACCGCAGTTCACCTTGACGAGGGCTTAGCCCGGCGGCCACACTGGTCGACTCCTGCATCAACCGCCCACAGAGGCATTTTTCTCAGGAACGAATATTTATTAACCAACAGTAATTGCTTTTGGTCATGTAAAATAATTAAACAAAGTGAAACGTATTTATATTTTATTACGTATTTTATGCAAAATAAATATAATATTAAATAGATTATTTACGTTTCAACCTAAAAACATCCAGGTTACTAACAGTGCTAACAGCTCACTAAGATATTAATGTTTGACTTTTATAACACATTTATTTAATGAGCTGTTCAAGCCCTGTAAATTACGTGTCATCTTGAATAAACCACGTATTATATGTGACATTTCGAAATATGCACATAATTTTGAATTAAAAATACGTGTTTTGAAGAGGTTTAAATTTATTTTATTTCGAAGTATCTATCATTAGTTCTTTAATTAGTAAACCAATTTGAAATTTTGTTTTCACTAAATAAATTTAGGAGTTTAAATAAGTACCAAAATGCACCTCCGAAAAATTACTATTATGTTATAAAAATAATAGTGTAAATACATACGTGCTACCAATATGCTGCCCAAAACAGTTCATTTGCAATTGGAGAGAAAACAATTACTAAAAACTACATTACTTAGTAATTGCTAAGGTTATAAAATTGCAATTTATCTAGTTCGCCTTCATTATTTTTTATAATTTTTACAAACAATGTGCCATTATTACTCTTACTTCTATATTTGTTACATACATTTTTTTCAAAGTGAACATGCTAGGAACTATCTACTCACATAGGCAAAAATTCACAGTAGGCATTTTTTGTTATGAAACTCGAAATTATTTTAGTTAAATTAATGTAGTGCCCTGTATGTTTTACCCAACTCCTTTGTGCTAGACGTTTAAAAGTCACGAGATGACGCCAACAATGGTTTCCTAGAGACACTCGATAGCAACAGCTTTTCCAGGAGCGCAATCTATACTTGTTGCCACCAACTCCGAATGAACAAATGAAGATGAGAGAGCGTCGTATCAGCTGAGCGCTGCTGTCACGCATTTCTGACGCACACTTTCAAAATATTACATCACCAAATGCATCGAAACAGTATATTATCCGAATAAAAGAAGAATGTGGTTGACAGTTCCCGGCGACATGGTGACGTCAGCTCCGTAACCTAGGCAACAGCGAATCAGAAGTATCGCCATTTGCCCGATGTTGTCACGTTTGAACTGCGAAATGAATCGCGTATCCGGAGTGCTGCAGTTTATCGGCTGAGCGTCGACGTGTGTTGAGCTTAGAGTGTCCAAGTGTATTGTGAATTCAGAGAAGCGTGTTCTGTTAGATTTGTTGTTATTGTTGTATTTTTTCTCCTTGTTATTGTTCAAAGCACATGGTAGAGCGCGCAGTACGCGGCAACGCCGCCCCCCTCCACACCGAACTGTCAACCACATTCTTCTTTTATTCGGAGTATAGGTCTCAAACTGAAGAATGTTAAAGATTATAGAAATGAAATGTGACATTCGCTTGATATTCTCTCCCGTGTGTTACGCACACGTGGCAAATCTATTTCTGCTGAGATCGAGCTGCCAAGCAGAAAGAAAAAAATGTACAACGTATTTGTTAATTATAAGGTACGAACAGGGCTCTTTGTTTTATGATATCGCAATATTATTATTACGCAATTTTTCCATATGTACTCTACATTAGCATCAAGATATCTTACAACTTTTTTCTAAGTAAATATATGCTTACTTGAACTTTTACACAGTCTACATTAGGGCTAGAATAACTCATTTACAAATTATTGGAAAATGTGCAGAACTGAAAATAATTTATTTATGAAAGGATATTGTTTAGAAACTGACATAAAGTAAATATCTTATAAAAAATTTACCTGTATGATAACCTACATCTTCGTAGGTTCTTAAGACAACCACAAAGTGGTCACTGAGAACATATCAAACCAACCGCAAACGACTCACTCTGCACATCTTGATTACAATAACGTGTTATTGCACCACTTGTAAAGGCCAAAGAATGTTGAACATCCGATAATTGAATTATTTTTTTTAATTTCATGTCAGCTAAACTCCAACTTTATTAGAACGCCAATTTCAACAGGTCAAGATTCAACTTGTGGCCAGCAACACCGAAAAGAATCATCGGAGTTCCCCTCCCCCTCCTCGTGATAATGCTAGGGTTAAATGCTTTCAAATAATCTTATATTGTGTGGAAATTCGGACGCTGGCGGAAAAATGCTACTTGGGAGTTTGAGGAAATCAGCATTTTTGCTTTTGGAGGCCTTCAGATTGCAAGAAAATAGCTTTGCAAGAAAACGAGCAAATCAATAAGAACTCATAGGAATGTTACTGAAACGTAAGGAAAGAAACTGAAGACCCTACGAAAATCAATAATACATAAAGACAAATGACGTAATACAGGGGGACCATGTTAGTTGACCGCAGCAAATATCTTCGAGATTATTTCAGGTTTCGAGATGCTGTTGGCGCCATGTTATTGAAGATGCTTCAAAAACATAACATTTTCTTATTGATTTGAAGTATCCCTGGTGTGATAGGCAATCACAGATAAAAACAGGAATTAATGAAACGCAGACAACACATGTAATAAAAGCTTTACCCTTTTTATTACATGTGTTATTCGTCTTTTAATAATTCCTGTTTTTATCTGTGATTGTCTACAATACCAAGGATACTTTGAATCAATAACTATTTGAACAGACAATCTATAAACCACTCTAAATTTTATTTTCTTGTTTGAGCCTTTTTTAATTTTTGAAATAAATTTAATTTTTTATATGGAAGTATATTCACACACCATTTTATAGTTCAAAAACAGTCGAATACAATGATATAAGTATTGATAATGTTTAAACAAATGTTAGAAAAAATACCTTTCACTTGTATACGGATTAACACGAAAAGTTACGGATTAAGACGATCAAGTATTCCCATTTTTAGTAAAATAGAAATTGTTGATTTTTTTTGTATTTTCATAAGTTCCTCTGTATCTAACCCAACCCTTGAATCCCCTCACACAACCAGAAGCACCTTATGTTCCTCTCAATTTATGCGTAAAATCGAAATTTGTAAAATAGATTACGAAATTTATGTCCATCTTCTTTCTCATTGCAGACACTGTGCGCCACCTGTGCTGCCGCCTTCCCCGTGTGCGCGACGACCATCGCGGCGGCCGCTCCAGGTGCTTCGCCAGGGCCAGCGCTCCCATTAGCATTTTACGGAGGGCAGTTAACAAGAATGGCGTGTAATTAAGACCAATTTCTACCTTGTACCTCGAAAAAACATCTCTATCAGAAACGAACAAGCAGCTAATTTAAATTTACGAGCGGAACCGGCCTCCATAGGAGGGGCACAGTAAATACGTAAACTGGAAATATGCGTAAACGGGCGCAGGGCGTGAGATACTCGGGATACTTGTCAAGTCCTTTCAGACGGCGCCGGGCGGCGGTGAGTCGATAGAATGGCCTTCTGCGGGCAGTGAGCGCCGCGGGAATATGGGAAGTAGCAGGAACGGTTATGCTGAGGGGTCTGTTCGCATTCCTTCTCAGTGGGAAACTCCTGGACCTCCCTCGCCTCAGCAGACTCCTCTCACTTGAGTCTGAGACTCTCCACATTCCACTACTGGCTCACAGAAGCACAAATGTTGCCGAACAAGACAAACAACATGGTTTACTAAAATACTCTCGTTAACCATTGCCATAAATGATATAATTTCACAAAAGCAGTTTTCACGAATATAGCAACAAACTATTGTATTAAATATGAATACACAAATCTATACATACAAAAAAAGGTTATATTCCATAACGCAGCAAGTGAATAGGAAATACATCGAGGCGAGCAACATCATCTTCAGAGTCCTGCTTTCGCAAGATGTCAGCTGTGTTGTAAACAGTGACGTTATGAATATGAGAACAGACGCAATAATATAATCAAATATTTGCATTGTTTGATCAAAATCGATAAATATTTTGTTTTTGGATCTTCCCCAGGTCGCGAGTATCTAACGAAGCTGAATAATTTTCGCGCGCAATGAAAAGTATTGATTTCCTTTTGACGATGATGACAAAGTTGCCTACTGGCTCCCGTCCTGGCATACTCCGAACTTCTATGCGCAATTAGTGATGTCAATGGATGCTAGGAGCAATAGACCCACTTTCAGTTTTCCTATAGCAATGGCGAAGTGCAAAAGTGTTTCTTAAACGATGTAAAGTATTTTAATCCTGCAAAAAATAGGATCTGTACCGAAAACAATTTATTTTCCCTTTTGTCAATCTCATTTAGTTTGGTAAATCAATTTTCCAAACGGAATGAGCCTGGCCTGGCTGAGTAATGGCCAGGCTCAGAGGAAAACATCGCATATTCGCATTAGAACTCTGCATTCGGGTGACAACAACCACTCGAGTCTCGCGAGGCTTCGCACCCACCTCGGCGGAACGGGGGACATTGTTTGGGGGGAAGGAGATAGCTGTCAAACGGACATTTTGACCGTCCGCCTTTCGGCTCCCGATTATCCGCTGAACAGTCGTGCGTCGCCGAGACTTCGAGCGTCGCCGGACTTTCGGTTGGTTGGTTGTTTTTTTCGTGTTTCCGGGCGCGTCAACGGTTTTGGTCATTAGTCCCGTAAGTGTAGTGCATGTTTTTTTTTCTCGGAAGAAGCCGGTGATCTTCCCCCGCTGGATGGCGAGGTCCGGCGCCGACCTACCGTCGGCTAGTGGGGTTTCCCCCAACCAGGACTCTCCCACCAGCGGGGCACCGCCCCGGCCGGGACAAGCTCTAATCTCCCGACCGATATCCCGGAATATGTGGTAGTGTAGTGCATGTTAGTGTAAGTGTGTAAGGGGAGAGGAGAGGACAGATCGCGCGCGGTCCGTGGCCCGTTTAGTAAGGTACTTCCGGCATTAGCCTGGTGTTGATCGGAGAAACCACGGAAAACCACCGATCTGAGCAGCCGACCGTTAGAATTCTCCTCCAGACAGCGACTGAATTCGACCTAGCTGAAAAGCTAGTGTCGAAAATCCTGCCGCCGTCTGCACTCGAAACTAGGACCTCCCGGTCAGAGGCGCAGCAGTGGCATCAGTTGATGCACTGAGCTACCGCTCCCTGTCCGGAGCGGTATCTCCGCCTCTCAACGCATGTATGGGATTTAAAGTCGCCACGCATAGTGATTGCAAACCTCATTCAATTAATTAATTAATTAATTATAATCGAAAGAAAATATATTTACAATTAAACGATTTAAAGTAATCGAAAAGTAACAATTTATCGATCAATTGGACATAATTTTATAGAAAATACAATACAATTTTTGAAAGAATTAACGGCAAACAAGAGTCTGAAAAGAAATTAAGAAACCGATGTATCAATATAATAGAATTAAAAAAATTAAAATAATTTTCATCAATTCTTTTTACATTACACAAGGAGGTTTACCAATTGGAATCTCTATTAATGTAAATAGGGACCTGCAGTATATTTTGAAATAAGCAAAGAAAATACTATATAAGACAAAACGTTTACTATCCAAAATTATATATAAAAGGGCAAAAACATTATGGGAAAATAATGCGTTCCGTACCAATTGTAATGCCATTTATGTTTCTTACAAAATCGAATGTAAAGCATATTTAATAAACACAATAAAAATTTGTTCACAATTTCTTGAGTACATATAAAAACGCGTATGCTAAAGAAAACCGAGGTGGGTACTATTTTTCCGTGCGCGAAGACGTCATTGCACTTGTATCTAAATTTAGCGGAACATATAAAATAACATATTGTACGCCTTTTAAAATGTGTGAAAATTAATTATTTTATAACATTCTTGGGCAATAGAAAATGCCTTATATTCTAATTTAGTGTAAGACTGGAAATGACAAAAATAAATGTTCTAATTGCCTTTCATGTGAATCACTGGCATACAAAGATACATAACAAGTAATTCTTTGAATGAACAGAGTCTTCCTTCCCTTTCATCTCGTTCCTGGATGAACATTGGGTCGGTGAGGTATCAATATCGCACGTTGAGGTTATTGCGGTGCCCCCTGGGAAGCGAGTGATATGTTTGCATGGCGAATGTGACGCAGCGTTTGCCCATGATCCACCGGTCTCCTACGTTCTACCGCTTCTTTTCTTTGTGTGAAGAAGTGAGAAAAAACAGTTCTTGGACTCTAATAATTTAGAAGATGGAATTCAAACACAAATAATATCCTCTGTGTAGAACTAGACAAAAAATAGAGATTTGATATCTATCGACTAGGATTATCAAAAGTCAAAATGATATAGACACAAATTTTTAACCAACACTTTAAGAAAACAGAAATAAATTTCAAGAAAAAAAAGCCTAGAAAATTAAATATGTCTTAAAATACATTTACGTGAAAGTAAGCAAAATAAATACTCATCAGAATTACTAATTTTTCATAATTCTTGCATTTATACCAAAAGTATTTACAAGTGTTCATTAGAATAAAACAGGCAATTTCCTAAATATCCGATGTTAAGTCATAACAATGAAAGGAATTAATCGGGAACACATGAATACCCTTTCTTTTAATCCTAAATGGAATTTCAGAGTTATTAGATATTTTTTTATTTTTAAAACTTACATTTTATTTCAAAATTCAATATTTTAAAATGGAAATTATTGGTCGTTTATTTTAAAATCAAATCATTACTCCTTCGTTTTCCTGGAACTTAGCATCTGAAATTTACTTGGGCGTGGCGGACGAGTCTTGCAAGGCGCAGATCGTCGGAACGGGGCGCGTCGGTTATCGACAACCGACCGATCTCGGCTGGTCACCGGCCACAGGGAGTCCCCAGCCGTCTGCGAAGGACGGTCGAGCGCCAGGTCTCCAGAGAAAGAGAGGCCGGCGAGAATGCGGACCTCTAACTTATACTTATACATTACAGAAAAAAGAAACCGTTCGCCGTTTCCAATAAATTTTGGGGTCGGCCCCATGCGGTTGATCGACGGCATCCCAAACGCTACTTTCTTATCAATACTGACAAAGGTGGCGAAGGTGTGTATTATTTTGTTTTGATAATTTTCTTTGAAACAAATAAGCAGCCATTGTCTGATTGTGAATTGAATATAAATTGTTTTGAAAGAAACTTCAAAACAATCCAAGATGTAAAAGATTTCTGCAAGACGTTTCTGTCAGAGAGGAGCCGCACGTTACGGAATAATTCAATTACTGACTCCACTTTGTGAATATAACTCGAGGGATACTTTAATCCCGTAGAAGTAAGTTAGTAAACCTTTTACTCTTCTCGTTTAAAAGTCTTGTAGCACTGTATTTATTAAACATCGTTCCTAGATGTTCTCGGAAAATGTATCGCTTCAGGTATAATTTATTCATTAATCTTAGCCTGCAATCTAAGTTGCGCAAATATTCATGATGCGCAAAGTATTTGTCTAAGAATAATTACGAATTCTCGGCGAGTTGTGTAGAGAACAGGTCTGAGGAAATTGGGCTGGCTTGTTTGGGGCACATAAATTTAAAGGGTCTGCAAGTTTTTCCGTTAGTCTACATTCTGACGCGCGCCATAAGCTGGATAGGGAACAGATAATTCTGAAAATATGAAAAATGTATTATCTTCCGTCTCTCGTTTCGCACGGATTTTGTTGCGCACACTCATCTTGTTTTCGACATAACCTACGCTTGCTCCAGAAAGTCCATGAGATCACGTAGTTTGTATCCTTTCAGCTTTATTGGAAAACGCGCATTCCATACAATATTTTATTATCATACAAAAGTAGAAAAATAAACTTAGGAATGTAAACCAATCATTTCTAATCTGACGTAATCTAGTAATTGCGTTTTCGTATTGAAGCGCACACAGTTGGAGACGTAAATATATCCTACCTCATTCAACTTGCTAGTAACAGCCTGTAAACTTCAAATCTTGCTTCTAAATTCCTCAGTCTGACGCCAATAAATGTACTTCATATTAAAATAATCTACATTAAATACTGTAGTTGCAAATTCTAGTTCTGCACTCAAATGTTAATATTAATTTCTAATCACGTCATTTTTAAACACCTAGGATAACCCTTTTCTCATTATCTTACGGCACAAAACGTTAAGAGACAAGAGTCGAAAACTTATCGGAGGATTACTCTAGATGCGCTCGACGCCCAAGAAGGGGTAAGAGACGTGTTGCGAAAACACAGCTTCATGACACGTCCCACACACACGCCTCGTCCAAAACACAGATTAGCTTAATGTGTTTCCTACAACTATGTCCTGAAATGTAACATATTGAGATGCGGCTTTCACGAAAAATATTGTATACGAGGGGCGCCCTTGGGCTACTTAAGTCACTGAAAATTATTCAATAGCATAATGGAAGGCTATAAATTGTTTGACTTACGAACATGGTCTGCAACGGTACAGTTGTTGGAGGGGAACATCTTCGGTGAATCACTCGGGGTTATTGGTAGCATGTAATGCTCTCTCAGTTAACCCGGCTACGGTCCTTAAATTTACTCCTTTTTAAGGTCCTCGGGTACAAATGGGCCCGTATAATTTCTATTGCACATTATTTCTTTTTTCAACGATTATATTTTGAATACATAGTATAAAATTAAAATTATACATGGAAATTTTAGTTTCACGCATTTATTTTATTTTTAAGATTGTGCAATAATGTAAAATAGTGGTCTCCTTCACAAAATGAATGCTTGTAAATTAATTAATAAACAGCAAAAGTAGAAAAAATGTATTATACACATCTAATACAAGTGTCATTCACTTGATTTTTGTATGTGATTTGATTTGATTTAGTTGGTAAAAAAACAGTAAAAACCGTATATGACGCGTGGGGGAGAAAAGATTATCTGCACACGTTTTCTTGAGTATCAGAATTCCATTCCAAAAGCGCGAGATTAGCAACAATTGAAAAATTAGACGTTTTCGTTCCCGAGTTACAGAAAAACTATTTGCAACGGTGAACGAAATGCAGATTTGATTTTGTTGCATTTATAACTATATAGTAACTCACTTTCAGCTCTATTCCTGCCACTACGTTGCGGATTCGGTGGTATAACGGTCAGCGTACCGGACTGTTGTACCCGAGTTTGCGTACAACCCGATCGAAGCCGTGGATTTTTAAGGGCGAAAAAATCCTTCGTACGCCTTCCTTCGGAGGGGAAGTAAAGCCGGCTGTCCCATGTTAGTAGATTTACTGCATGTAAAAGATCCTCAAGCCTAAATGAAGCCTCTGAGCAAAATTGAGATCCGCCTGTTTCATCGCCCAAGATAATACCTCCTTTCTCCGCTAGGAGGTGAAAGGAGCGTAACGAAATTTGCGTGGTTAGACGGAAGAGCGGGCCTGATGGCCCGAGTCTCGCCACGTAAAATAAGGCATTAACTAACTAACTAACTACAAGCAAAAGGAGAGCTCAACAAAACATGCGCGTAGTGAAGTTACATTTATGTCCGGAAGCAAATCAAGGAGCCATCTCGGCATTTGCTCAATGGATCAGGGAACCTAAACAAAAACCTCGAGATGGGGTCATTGATCCAAAAGCTGAAGTTTGCTTTTACTTTTAACTTAAATTTGCGTACCATTTTCAATTGTTTAATGTCATATGAATATGCGTTGTAAAGTAACGTACATGTATTGTATGTGGATTTCTTGTACTGATCTGTTGATACTGACACTCGATGAACGTGATTCCTACAAATATTACAAATTCTTAAATAAACAGGCAAGGCAATGGTAAGATTCCAATCACAAAGAAAAAAGGCTTGCACGGATCACGTACAAAGCTTTTTTTCATTATTCGAATAATTTTCTTTTTCAATCATTAGATTGTCTAGGTACTACAAAATGAGCTTCCCCAGAATATTATGCCACATCTCATGCGGAAATATACATTTGCAAAATACACGCGAGTTGCACGAAGGTTGACAGAATTTGAAAGAATTCTGAATGCGTAACATAATGAACTTATTGTGTTTAATTCTGTTATACGTACATTCCATTTGAGGTTTGACTGAATTGAGAGACCAAAAAATGTTGTTACTTTAACATCAGATAATTGCATATTGTTCAGTTTCAATATCATTTACATATAACAGAAAGGGGATAAGCCTTACGTTCGAACCTTGCGGGACCCCATGCTCAATTGGCAAAGAATTGGAAAGATAAGTAAATAATGTATTTTCTTGCCAATTCGGCATTTCTACTCTTCGAGCTCGATGATCAAGGTACGAGGTTATCCGATCTAGGGCAATACCACGAATATTAAGGTAAATTTGAGAGCAAGGTGTTATGGTTAATAGCATTCGAAAGATCTAAAAATGTTCCAATGCTTGCTTCATTTTGGTCCATTGATGAAGCAACATCTTTAAGACAAGAAAAATGGCAGTTTGTGTAGATTTTAATTTTCAAAAACAGTGCTGTAAGTCTTAAAACTCTTAGTTTTGTCCTCAGAAAAGTTTCCATTCAAGTGTAGATGAAACCTCTCTAATATTTTTAAGAAAACTGACAAAATAGAAATTGGCCGATAATTTTGAATTTCATTTTCGCTCTCGTTTTTAAAAAGTGACGTAAACTTTGCTCTTTTGAAAATATATAGAAATATTCCTGAGCGTAAAGAAAATGTAAGTTAACGGGTGTATGAAGGCAGGTGCACAAGTTTTTAATACACAGTCCGGAAATTCATCTAAAGCAGATGAATATTTTTTAGCGTACCGACTTTTCTGAGGATTTCGTTGGAACCAGTTCGGGAAATAAACATCTGAACATCGGGACGGAAATTTTTGGGGAATAGTATAATGTTGAATTTTGTGGTTTTAGTAAATTTGTGAGTTCACTCGCAATTCTAGAAAAGTGTTGGTTGAAAAGATTTGCGACTTTTTCTGGATTACTTGCTTCTCTTTCATTACCCTTTAAAACGACATTCTCTACAAAGTATCGACATGATGTGGATGTAGTTTGCTTTAGTTCTGTTACTAGCGTTCAAAATATTTAGATTATTTTTCATTATTTTTGCCTCAACTACTCTCCTTAAAATTCTTTTGCATTCTCGGAAGTAGACTTGGAAACCGGGTAATACGTCATGCTGTTCGGAAATAAAGTGAATAGTACGTTTGTTTTTACACGATGTTCTAGTTCCTTGTGTGATCGAAGTATTACTTTTCCGTAAAATGTTTAATTTTCTCTTTTTAAGGGGAAAGTACGCGTGCAAGTAAAACGAAAGCTTTGAGAAAAATAACTTATATTTTTCATCTGTGTCAAACCCGTTATAAACTGCGTGCCATGATGCATTCAGCAAGTAGTCTGTAAACAATTTATGTTAACTTTAGTAAATGCTTTGCACATGCGTGTATTATTTATTGTGTTTCTGTGTTCGTGTTTAAGTAATTCTAAGAATTTCTGCAGCGTGGTCACTGTAACCTAGATTGTTCGTTCTTATTTCGTATCTAGTTGTGGTTTTGTTAATTAAAGTTGATCTAATGCTTTTTGTGATTTACGTTATTCCCTATAAGTACGTTCACTGTAATATCTAAATTAAAAGAGTGAATTAAATTGAGAAACTGCTTTTTTCGTGGGATTCGCTCGGAAAATCAATATTGGAATCTCCACATACAACAATATATTCAAAAGAGAATATTGATTTTGTTCAGAACTATCTCTAGATTTTCTAAAAAAAATTAAATAATATAATGTTTGCTTTGTTGGAGGTCTATAGATGCCAAGTAAGTTAATTTTGAGCGCAGTAAGATGTACGACTGTTTCTTCAAAAACTTTTTCAACTTCATATAATTTGAATTCTGACAAGAAAGTAGAATCAGTTCCATTTCTTATGTAAATTCACGAACCTCCGTAAGTAGGGTCTTTATTTGATTACCTCGCTCTCCAATAAGATCCGGCAGGGTAAAAACCAGAAATTTGGAATGTCTTTAGATCATTTTCACACAACCAATGTTCTGTAAAGTAAAAAACATCTATTTGACTTGTACTGTATGTTGTATTGTACTTTGTTGTACATGTTGTACTTTACTGTACTTTGTTGTACTTGTACTTGTATGTTGACTCACAATGAAATGCTGCCACAATAAATTCAATATTATTTGAAAGAGATTGCATATTATGGTGCATTATTCGAATTTTTTGCTTGTATCTACACAATGTTTCTCTGCTGCATCTTACTGTAGTTGCTATTTATTTATCTCATTTTTAACTCTAGTGCGTGATCGAAGGAAGTATCGTGTCCCAGTAATGACAGGAGGTGAGGAAGAAGGGACGACAGATGTAGAGGAATGAATAGTGGGAGAGGTAGTACAAGGATTAGGTTCAGAAGTTAAGGTAATTGGGTCCAAAGGGGTCACAGATTTTGGAAGAGGGCTAGAATATGTGGGTGGGGATGGACCTTGGGCAGGACACTGCCAAAATGATGTGTTTTGCAAGCTCGCTAGTGAGTGCATGTTATCGGGTGCAAGGTTCAGATGAAGACCATGCCGGGAAGTGTTTTTCTGAGAGAAAGTTTAGCTCAAATAATTTAATATGTGTGCCTTTCAGATTAAGTTTCAATTGGTTGTTTGCGTGTCTAATTTCTTTGCATAGTTTTGGTTTGTTGTACCAGAAAAACATTATAGTCTCGACTCTGCCTGTGTTTTGGGTGGCACGTACTTTGTCAACATGTTGCTCAGGTGTACTGTGACCACCCAAATTGATGTCATTCTGCCATTCTATGATGATGGCAGTACCCCGTTGGGTGAGAATTTTTGTGGGGGTGTCCAACTCACTGCTCACGTCGGCAAACCTTTCATTAGATTTAACCACACCCGTGACAAATTGGATGGGAGTTTCCCACTGAGAAGGGAAGAGATGTCGCACACTAGATACTACGTTCAAATATTCGAACAACCTGACTTGCCATGGTACAGAGAGCTGCGAATTTGCCAACGAATGGAATAGCTGTTGTTGGAATTTCGATAGTATATTGCTCGACGAAACCTAGCCATCGTACAGCTTACCAGAAGATAAAGTTTCCGATGACAATACGATCCTTCCGTAGCTGATTTGTACGAATTCATTGAGTTATTATAACAAATATCTAACAGTAGTTCAACTTGAGAAATACAACGGGTCCAAACGAACCCGAAGAACTTATGTGTAAATAAAGTCGTAACTCATTTCATATTGAAAACAAATTAATTATATTCTTTACAGGGCAGATGATAGTCAAACAATAACAGTCTGGGAGTAACAGAACGAACGCACAATTTTCTTAAGCTACACAAGTAATTAAAATTTCATTTGGGCCGAAATGGAGCCGAGGACCGCAGCGAAGTTTCCTCGAATTGATCAAAATATTTAAAAGCAAACTTGGATCCAGAGTGGTAGGTTTTTTTAAAATTTTTTTTATATTGGTTATTTAAGGTCGCATCAACATCTTAGGTCATTAGCGACCACTATTGCTGTTAACGGTATGGTAACTATGTGGATGAAACGATATGGTGATTGATGATAAGGGGTGAAAGGACGAACACAAATACAACCATGCCCGAGGCGGGACTCGAACCCGCGACCCTTCGGTCCGAGATCACTACGACACTACTGCCTTAGCGATCTCGGCCACCGGGCCGGCAGTGGTAGGGTTCATCTCTGGGAGGTGCCAGATTCTCGACGTTAGTTAGACAACTAGGTGGAATACAGCCGCTGTCTAGAGAATTCCAGCGGCCGGGTGCATCGGTAGTTTTCGGTACTTTTCTGTGGTCTTCCCGATCAAGAACAGGGGAATGCGGGACCTTAACAAACGAGCAACTGTCCCCCACAATCTTTCCTCCCTCTTCCTTGTCTTATCCTAGCCCATTATTCATACACTACACTACCAAACAACCTGGAAGACTGGTCGGGGGCATAGATCTTGTTCCGTCTGGGGCTGTGCTCCGCTGGTGGGAGATATCTGCTCTGGGAAAATCCCGCTAGTCGACGGTAGGTCGGCGCCGGATCTCGCCATACTGCGGGGGAAGATCATCGTCATCTTCCGATAACAAAAACATGTACTACACTTACGGAACCATAGTTGACGCATCCGGAATCATTAGCAATCAATCAATCAGTGACATTCCACCCCGATCCTGCTCCGTCACCGTTCCACCTCACTTCACTCCGCTCTCAGAAATGTGCTCACCCCAATCCGCCCCTTTCCCCACTCCTGCGCCTCCCGCTCTGCCTCCAGTTCGCTCAGCCCCGCCCGGCCCCGGTTGCCTACCCTAGCACAACCCAATATACTCTTCATCCGCCCTCGCTCCGACCACAACCCAACCCCGCCCCGCCCCACCCCACCCCGCACTGCACCGCACCAACTCACCCCATCCCGCCCCGCCTCACCCCACGCCCCTCGCCTCGCTCCGCCCCGTCCCGTCCCGCGATCCCCGTCCCACGATCCCCGTCATGCGATCCCGTCCCGCGATCCCCGTCCCGCGATCCCCGTCCCGCGATCCCCGTCCCGCGATCCCCGTTCCGCGATCCCCGCCCCGCACCGCCCCGCCCCGCCCCGCACCGCCCCGCACCGCCCCGCACCGCCCCGCACCACCCGCACCGCCCCGTACCCCCTCGCCACGCCCCGCACCGCCCCGCACCGCCCCGCACCGCCCCGCACCGCACCGCCCCGCACCGCCCCGTTACTCCTCGCCCCGCCCGCACATCGGCAGTCCGCGCACGCGGCGCCTTCGATGAGGCGCATACAAATTGGCCGCGCGGCCGCGCCCGCCTCCCCGCCTGCCCGCCGCCGCGCAGTGTAAACGCTCCGCGCTGTTTGGCGCAAAGAGTTGAATAACGATTGCGGCTTGGCGGCGCCCCGCGCTCCCAGCTCTCGCACGCGTTCGGAAGCATTCGGAAGCGCTCGGGAACGCTGGCGATGGCCAACGGCGGAACCTAGTCCCTTGCATAACCCACGCTGGCCGTCTTCCGCTCCTCAGACGTCCGTCCATCCGAGCGATTGAGTTAGGTGGTTGCCCCACAAAATGAGAGCGGTTGAAACGTCGTGAGTAGGACGCTGGCAATGCAACTCTGGGTACCGCGGTTCGCATCCATGTAGAATTTGTGGGGAGCATCGCGGGTTCCAGGGAGATATTCGTGAGATTCTCTTCCCAACTATTGCTCGGCACTCATTCAAATCACATCATTATTAAAATGTTAGGCTGATGACTCATGACCGCTATTGTTTCGGTATCTGTGCTTCTACTGCCAGAACATCTTTTCCGACCAGAAGCTGTAAGCTCATTTAGATCGCTACGCGATTGGAAAGTCTAGGGACTCAGGACTAAAGATGGCGTCATGGAGGCGTTAGGGGAAGCGTAGAGGCGCCAATTTTGCCATCTTGTTGAACCGTGGTTCGTATCCAGATCGATCGGTATGAAATTAGTGGCGTGTAAAGCGGGATCGCGATAAGTGTTTATGAGATTCTCTCGCCCACCACTGCTGGATAATCATTCAAATCATTTGACGTCTCTACTCTCATACCCGAACCAACAAAACCATTTGAAATATGACCCAAGAGAATAGATATTCAGGGTCATAACAACACTCGAAATAACAACAATGGAACTCGCGAGGTGGGAGCGAGGAATAGGGGACCGTCAATGAACACTATCTCTAAATATCGAGATTCAAAATATACACGATCCATGTGGAATTTGTGTTCGCCAAGGTACACAAACAATCCCTCTCAGGGTTCTCCCATTTTCCATTCCTTGCCTCCCGCAATTTCTCCATAAATTCTTTTATTGATCATTCATCATTATAATCCATTCAATGGCGCATAGTTGGTTGGTTGGTTGGTTAGTGATTTCGGGCGCGTCAACAGCTTAGGTTGTTAGTCCCGTAAGTGTATGGCATGTTTTCCTCGGGAAATGGCGGTGATCTTCCCCCGCTGAATGGTGAGATCAGGCGCCGACCTACCGTCGTCTAGTGGGGTTTCCCCCTCACCAGGACTCTCCCACCAGCGGGGCACCGTCCCAGCCGGGACAAGCTCTAAGCTCCCGACCGGTCTCCAGGGATATGTGGTAGTCTAGTGCATGTTAGTGTAAGTGTGTGTGTAAGGGGAGAGGATAGGACAAGGAAGAGGAAGGACAGATCTCACACGGTCCGTGGTCCGTTTTGTAGGGTACTGCTCCGGCATTCGCCTGGTGTTGATCACAGAAACCACCGAAAATAATCGCTCAGAGCAGCCGGCCGCTAGAATTCTCCTCCTGACACCCACTGAATTCGGCCTAACAGGAAAGCTAGTGTCGAAAATCCTGCCGCCGTCATGACTCGAACCTTGGACATCCCGGTCAGAGGTGCTGCAATGACAACAGTTGATGCACTGAGCTACCGCTCCCGGTGGCGCATCGTTCTGGGACCCAGTACCTGCATGAAGGGAATCGAGTTTCTTTACATTGATCGAGAAATATCAATTTTGGAGAAAATTGGCTGAACGGTTTAGGCATTAGCTTTGACCACTGACGGACAGACAGAAAGATGTTTTGTCATCTATTGATTTTTTCAGAAGCAGAGGCACACAAAACATAGATTTTGACCACACAACATTTTAGAGGAAGTAATTTACTAAATGTAGGAACAAAATTTTTCTACGTTTCCGTTACCAGGCCCGGAAATAGTTTTCCTGTCGAAAATTCCCCGTTTTCAGGCGCACGAGTACTTTACGCATACGCACGATTACACGCGTTACTTTGCGAAGTAACGGCGAGAATATAAAAGGAAATGCACGGAAACAAGAATCGGATTACACACAGATTACTCTAGAATTCAGTAAGCTCACTGATTCGTTTAAGTTTAAACCAAATTAATAATCATCTATATTAAATTCTCAATATTCATTAAAATAAGTAATTGCTGTTATGCTGATAGAATTATTAACATGTAGATACTATTATGCAGATAGAATGGTTTTGCAAATAGATTACAATCTTTCAATTGTAAACTTCGTTATTGTCATTACATATTCACGCAGTACATTTTCCTAATGATCTGGCTTTAGCTAATTGTGTGTTAAAAATTCACCCATCTCTGCACGGAAATTCACCTTGATTGAGAGTATCCTTTCCCCTAACTGTGTCGTGTTCGGCGAATTAGAATATAGGTACGGTTGAATTTACATAATCCAATGAGCTATATATTTGGAGTCGCAATTCATCCTACAGAATCAAACTATAGATCATTTCTGACTCGATACTCCATCCTGTTATTCAGTCCCCTTCCAGGAAGTTGCATTTTCTTCTCCGTAGTTTCTCGTTACGAAGAGACGTGTTTCGCCTGGAGCAGACTGTGGCTTCTCAGAACGGCCGTAGAATGCGATCCAGAACCAAATAGTTGTGATTTTTTATAACAAGACGCATGGTTCAGAATAATTATTACAATAATAAAAGCTGTTGGAGGAACGTAATGAATATTTTTTTCTTCTGTTACTCTTACGTTGTCCCCGTACGTGCATCTTTCCAAGGCAATGTTCTTGGCCTTCTCTTTTTCAAATATATTAGAATTATAAGCTCTGAAGTATTTGCAAGTTGTATTATACCGTGTAATATTATCCAAAAATTATTTACCTCTTATTAGGCTTTTCACTTTGAAAATTCCAATCCACGAGGTATTTTACTATTCGAAGAGTAGTTGCGTATTCAACAGACCACCTTCACCTTTTGCAGGAAAATGGTCGACGGCTAGTTAGAGGTAATAGTTTGTCAATTGTTCCTTTTTCCGGTAGAGAAATTAATGATTCATTGAACGCAAAGAAGCATAACATCTGTTCTTTGTTGCTTACCTTCCGTAAATTCATGGTGGAGGCTGGCGCCCGAGGTTCAGATATAGTGATTAGAAGTTGCCAACAACTTTGAGCCGCTACAACACCTAGAGTATTATATTCTTTCTCGAAGCCTTGCTCTTACATGACATCAGCTGCGTCGCAAGCAGTAATGCACTGAGAAATAGAAATTAGTCACTACAGGCAGTATGAAAATAATATATAAAATCTGTTTTTTTCAATCAATATCGAAACGTATAATTGTTTTTGCATTTTCCCAAGTTCTTGGATACCTAACGAAACCACAGTCTTAATTCTAAAGGCAGGAGGTAGCATAATTATCTTTCATTTTCTGCGCGTATTAGAAATTCGAAATTTAAATACTTCTTTGGATTTAATGTAGTTGACAGGTGGTAATACTTTTGAGCACCTGTTGAGAATTACAAACAATATTCGCTTTAGGGAAGAGGGCATGAGAGGTGAAGAGGCTCGTCCCTGGACCTAGTCTGGCCTCGCGCTGACGCTGTCACCTCGCGTATGATCTGCGACCTTGGGTTCCATAAGACCTTTAATAGAGCCAAACACAACGCGCAGTTCCTATGGATCTCAGTGACGGGACCTGCTCACCGAGAGTGCTAGCTACGTAGCTCGGTGGAATGCAGCCGATGTATGGAAGAGAATTCTAGCGGCCGGCTGCTCCGATCGGTTGTGTTCCAGGTTTCACCGATCAACATCAGATAAATGACGGAGCAGTATCCTTGAAGGATAAGCAATGACCGCGCGCGATCTTTCCTTCACATTCCTTGCCCTAACACCACCATTTTCACTTACATGCACTGCACTACTACACGCGCCAAGAGACCAGTCGGAAGCTTAGATCTTGTTCCAGCTGTGGTAGAGCCCCGATGGTTGCAAGCCGACGGTTAGGCCGGCGCCGGATCTCACCATCCAACGAGGGAAGATCACTGCCTCTTTTCACGATAAAAAATATGCACCACACTTACAGGATCGAATATCATAGCCGTTGATACGCCTATAATCACCAGTGAATCAATAGAAAAAGTAGAAAACCAACGCTACGCCTGTTACTGCGTTGCACCCTCCGCGTCTGCGGACGAAGAGACGACGATTGATAACGAATGCTGGATGCGCCACCGGATAGCAACATCATTTCTATTAAAACCTCAAGCGTTTCTAATGAAAACGCCTTATTTATTCCACTTTCAATGAAAGGGGGAACTCAAGAAAATACGAACTGGTATTGTATTCACTACGACGAAAACGGAACAACTCGATCGCACCAGGCACGTTGCAATCAGCTGCACGGTTGTACAATTGAAACTTCGTGATTTCGGAAGTGATGTAATTATTTTTTAAGTTCAAGTTTAAAATATTTTTTTCATAATTAAAAATAATACATAATAATATCTTACAGGAGTCTGCATTTAGATTTTAGAGTAAAAGAGGAAGTGCACTCGCCCTTCGAGCCTGCGAAGGCAAGCCAGCGGGAACGATCGAAAATCGAACGCATTTTTTCCGGTTCCGACCTTGACTTACCTGCAAATTTGCATTCATCTTTCCGAAGTCCTCTCCGACCGAACGTTATCAGTCTTCGACCACCGGCGCCTTCCCTTAACAGCGTCCTCTTCATCCCGCTTTGATCTCCTGCTGATTCACAGTAACTCGCTCGATTTCTTAGGTCGTCTTCCCCAGACTCCGCTTGATATTCTACGTGCACTCGCCCCTGTACGCTCACCCGGTGCCCTCACCACTCTCCGTTTTGCTCCATCGCACCCCGCCCACTACCGTTCCAACCCTCCCACCGCATCGCGTTCACCCACGAGCCTCGCCTCGTCCGTAGTATCCAGCATCACACTACACACTCCCGTCACTTCCAGCCCCATCCCATCCAATTCCGCCCCATCCGGCCTCGCCCTATTCCGCCTCGTGACGCCCCGCTTTAAACTCCGTGCTCCCCACGCCGGTTTCACCTTCTCCCGCCTGGCCTTGCCCAGCCGGTGCCATCGCATTCAAGAGCCACCTCGGCCCGCACGCTGAAGTCTGCGGTCGCCGGCGCGCGCCGGCCGGCGGCGGGAGCTCTCCTCCAGGACCTCGCAATTAAGGGTAATGGCGGCCAACGCGCGGATCGGCGAAGAGGGACGGCCGAGGCGGGGCGCGGCGGGTTGGGAAAGACGACGGAGTGGATACGGGAGGGTTGCGTGGCAGGCCGGGCAGGGTTAGAGCGAGGAACAATGGGATGGGGAGGGATAAGATGGACAGAGGAGGGGATGAGTGGGGAAGTGGCAGCCGAGGTAAGGCGGGGAGGGGCGGGGCAGGTTTGGGGCGGATGTGGAAGAGTGGGTGTGGTGTGCCGTGGCGTGACGGAGCGGGGTGTGGTGGAGTGGCTTGGCGTGGCGTTGCATGGCGGGGCGTGTCGAAGCGGGGCGGGGACCGAGATGTGGCGTTGAGGAGCGGGTCGTGTTTGAAGAATGAGACTCGGCGGGACGGTGTGGTACGGGGGAGGCGGAGCGTGCCAGGGTGGGGCGGGGCAGGACGGGGCGGGGCGGAGCGGAGTGGGTAGGAGCGAAGCGGTGCGGGGTGGAGTGTGGGCTTTCGGGACGTGGCGGGGAGGCACCGAGACGCAAAGGCCCCCAATATGAGCGGTTGGGCCGCGGCGCCGCCAGCGCTGCCGGACGCTCCGCTGCTCTTCGGATTCATAAGACGGAGCGGGCGGCCAGACTGTAAACAGAAGCACATCAAACGAGCATCGTCCGCCTCCCAGCCCTCGCCCAAACACCCCACTCTCCCGGGCCCAATTCTCGTCTTGGCGGCGGCATCTGTGTGGCCAGCGAACAGCCTGCTCCACCCACGTCAGCCTCAACGTTTCTGTGGGTGAGAATGTGGTAAAGCTTCTATACTGCTGGGAAGTCAAACAGGAGAATAAAACTAAATAACATATACCAAGGAAATTAAAAGGAAAAACGTTCAGAGACGAATTCAACTATCAATTTCACAGTACAATGATGTTACTTCATTCAAGCAGAGACGTGGTTTACGAGACCATGCTGTTACGAAGAAATGAGAAAAGAAACGGTACACAGTGTTGAGGTCATTGAGACCTGCAGGGCTACCATTTGTTCGAAGGTTTCATGTTCGAATGCTCTCTGCGCTCGGGGGAGTCACAGGTCAGAGCAATGGTCCTGTCGGCTGTTTCGAATAAGGAATACGTGTAATACATCTACACAAGCAATACACACGAGGTACCTTTTAGATTAGTATAAAATATTTACTCTCAAGAACCTACTTACGAAGAAAAATAAGAAAGTGTTATATTAACTTGTATTGTGGAGACCTTGTGTCGAGATAAGCGCAAATGTCTTCCTATATGCAGAAAATTACTTCCACTACCAAGTTGTGTAGTCAGAAACACATTTGTGGATCCTTCATGTAGAAAAATCGATTGGCTGCACAACGTCTGGCTTACTGACTGACTGTCCGTTTGTCCGTACAACTTTCTGTGGCTAACGCTAACGCTTGAACCATTAAGACAATTTTCTCCAAAATTGATATCTCCCTCTCGTTCTAAACGTGATCAGCCTCTTAAATCATTTTCATTAAACGCTCTCATGGAATAGCGTAATGGACTTTTAAAACTTGGAGGAGGTCTAATTTTAGTTGAAAGGCATACTTTCAGCGATTTTTTCAACGACTAGTTAGAACTACAATATTGAAGATAGAGATTTTTCTTTGTTCAAATCTGTTCTTCAAAGTTATTTCAATAGGATCAAACTTAATTTTTGGAAAATGAGTATTTGTATGTAATGAAACAAATATCAGGCAATTTGTAAACATTTATTTTCTCGAACACTGCTCGGATGATTTTTGGTCCTTGTATAAAGCATTAGATACTTAAAAATTCACGCAGGTTTAGATTTCGGGGAACACTATTGTCGAAAATTTCAAACGTATTAACACTGAGTAGGTAGGATATTGATACTGAATTTTTTAAAAGTTTCTGTTCAGAAAAACGATATCTTTATTGATGGAAATGGACATTTTTCTAAAAAGAAAAAACAAATATTTTTGCGTACTTTTTGCTAGAAGTGAATGCAATTTACGAAAAAAGTAGTGGTTCTTCAACAGCACATACTTTTTCATATTTTTTGATACCGCTACCCAAGATTAATCTAGTACGTAAACCTATTACGAAAATAAAACTACTTAAGTTTTGTTCGCGGCAATATTTCGATTCGGGACCTTCCTCTCAACACAGGACGCTAATAAATATAGGTTTGTCGCAATATATTAAAAAATTGGGAGTTATCATGCATATTTAACGCATATTTCAAAAATTGGAGACTCATGCATATTTCAAAAATTGGGAGATATCAAAGAAAATAAGAACTTACCACATTTTTAAACGTTTTTTACGCAACCAGAAGAAAAGGTTCAATTAAAAAATATGGAGCCTTTTTAAGAAAGTTTTGAAAATTTTAAGTCTAAGTAAATTTTATTTCACTTACGTAATTTTCGAAAGGGAAAAAGTGCTTATTTTTTTAGCCTAAAGTACAACGAGATATTCATTCCCACATTTGAAAGGTATTGCACACCTAGAGCAAGAGAAAATCAACAAAAAATTGAAGAATGAGATACATCTGTCGATAGATTCCTTGTTTTACATTACCTGATATGCAACAATTCCATTTTATTAGTTTGTTAAATAGACAAGTAATAGCAATTCAGTTTAAATTCAATTTCTGTTTTAAATACCGTCGAGAAAACTTTCGATGACTCGCCTGCGACATGTCTGATTTTGGAGTTGTGGCCCTGGTGCAGTAGAGATGTGATACATAGTCCTTATTTAAACGTTTCGGTTTCGTGTAATCCTTAATTTTGCATTACGCAGTTGAAATGGTGACACAACTAGACGAATTACAAATACCAATGAACTGTGAACATGCGCAATGTAGAGTTCTTAATGCGATTTTGCAAAAATTAAATGTGGAGATTTTAATAAAAATACACATTTTAAGTTTACCTGACATCAAAAATTCTTTTTACGTTCTTACCGTTTGTTAAGGCGTCCAAATGTTTTGTTGGGTGAGGGGTGGGGGCTAAAATCTTATTCTCCTGGATCTTGCTAGAGAGATTCTGCAATGACAAACAAATAACACTATCACACAACGGTGTTAGAATCTGATTTGAATATTAAGTATTTAAAGGAAGTATAATTTGTTACATGTCCTGGTTTTTATTAACGTTTTTTCAACATATTTTTATTTATTTATTTTGAAGCAATTGGAAACTCTGTGACGTGCTATGGGGAGAAGTAAATTCTGTGTACGTTTTCAAAATCCTGTGATCCTAGGCCACATATTAATTAAATTTTGAATACAGAAAAAAATGAGCGTCGGGGCCCTTATATGTTCCTACTGCTCTGCCGCGCAAAACAACTGTATCACAATCAACATATCATGGAGCTTCCAAACCAGGCTCCGGCCGTCTATAATTCTAACCGCTTTGCGATGTGCGAAAATGTCTTACGTTGCGACGCAAAGCCAACCAGCTGGTCTGTTTTTTAACTACACGTGCTAACGGCATCTTAAGCATAAACTAGTAGTGCTAAAATAGAACGTACTTTCCGCCCTTATTAATGGGATATGTAATACAATTTCTCTCGAAATTAAAACATCCCAGAAATCACTTTTTGTAAAACTCATTTTAAATCGTAGAATATTTGGGGCAAAATTAAATACTTCCATGCAAATATCAACACAAGTTTCACAATTATAACTGCGTTTCATACAGCTAAATCATGTCATAACATTGAGATGCAATTCACAGAAATTCGCGAGTCGCCACACGGAATGCCATTGTCTTTTTAAATAAAAATGTAAATAATTACATGTTAAATATAGAGGTTGGTAGTGATAAAGAAACATGTAACCAAGAACCCACAAGAATTGTATTCTCATGTTCAACAAGTGAGAACGTCTTTAATGAAAAATATAAAACTAACATTGTTGACAAGGTCATGAATCAGAAGGGTGTTGTTAATAGATTAAAAGACAAAATAAATAAAGAGGATCATCCAGACGATCAGCACACTGTATACACCAGCACTCAAGATTGATTGATTGATGATTGATGATTAATGATTCCGGGCGCGTCAACTACTATGGTCACTAGTCCCGTAAATGAAGTTCGTGTTTTTGCTCGGGAGGTGGCGGTCAATTCCTGTTGATGGCCAGATCCGCCGCCGACCTCCCGTCGGCTAACAGGGTTTTCCCTAACCAGGTATCTCCCACCAGTGGGGAACCGCCCCTGCCGGGACAACATCTAAGTCCCCGACCGGTCTACCGGCATGTGTGGTAGTGTAGTGCATGTTAGTATGTTTGTGAGGGAAGAGAATAGGACAAGAAAGAGGGAGGAAAGATCGCGCGTGGTCCGTGGCCCGTTTGTTAGGGTACTACTCCGGCATTCACCTGGTGTTGATCGGAGAAACCACAGGAAAACTACCGATCAGAACAGGCGGCCGCTAGAATTCTCCTCCAGATAGCGATTGAATTCGACCTAACTGAAAAGCTAGTGTGGAAAATCCGGCCAGCGTCTGGACTCGAAGCTAGGACCTCCCGGTCAGAGACATTGCAGTGACATCAATTGATGCACTAAGCAACCGCTCCCGGTACCAGCTCTCAAGAAACTGAAGTTTGTCGTGACCCAGTTCGCTCAGTTCGTGCTCAGCTCTTGCCGGTGTAACACCTCAGAGCGTTCCGCGCGATAAGCCATCGCAGCTAGTGAAAGTGACGTACTAGTGATCACGTACAGCAAGGATAAGTGGCGCAACAGATTTGCCGTTGTTAACAATTGTCAGCTTTTCTCTCAGTAAAGCGGTACTTTTTTTCCTTATTGCATAGTTTATGCAAAATAAAGCTGATCCGTCCACGGAGTTAGTAGTTTCACAGGCCCTATTAAGCCTAAACAATGGAGGTAACAATAATTATTTCTCTAGTTGTGTAGTGCATCTAGTTCCTCAAGATATAACCCTGAATGATTAAATGGATACAATTTGTCAGGCAACACGACTAGCGCCGAAGGTACCATGAAAGCGGGCTTCCCATCTGGTGCCCAGCACAGCGCCATCATCGTTTTCAGGAAACTCTTCACGGAAAAGGTCAGACAGTGATTTTGTTGATTCGCACCAACATAAAAAGAAAAGTTCTGAAAAAAAAATAAATCTGATGAAGTGTTAGATCCCAGTCCCTATAGCTGTGAACTTCAAAACCGATTACGTGCATTGCGCAATGGTGTACCTTTAACAAAAGTCAACCGAATTCAAAACCTTAGTGAAAATCCAAGTGAACAACAGGATTTCGAGGCTACAACCCCATAAATTTGTGTGTCAAATATTTCCAATCCAAACAATTTCATCAAGTAGCTTAAAAACAATGCGATCAGTGACTTTATAGCAGACTTTAGAAAAATAAAACAAAAAAAGTGTCAATTCAATAATAGATGTAGACAACATGATGTAAACTTATTAAATACCTCATTGAGACAAACAAAAGCTTTCACTCATTCAAGGATCTCTCAAATAAAAAGATTTAGTGGTATTCAAAAATCTCCCCATAACAGAATCGGAAATCTTACAGATCTCAAATTACGTCCCCTATCTATTATTAAAATCACGAGACTGCAGAAAGATAACATCCCAATTCCAAACGTTGCGACCTAGTTTAGTGGTAATGAACTTATAGACACAATTTTCTCAATCACCAATCATGCAATCATCGTGTGACAACAAAAAGACGACAGAAACTTAAAGGACTCATCCAATGCCAACTATGATGTGACTACGGGCACACGAAAAACAACAGTAATTATGTCATTAACTGTGCATACTGTTCTGGAAATCATTATTCAGTGATATGTCCGCAAAAAACGATAAACCTGTTTGTGTTAATTGCAATGGCAGCCACAAGGCTGACATCAGAAACGAATAATGTTCATATTATAAAACTATCATTGGGCAAAAAGATTGTAACCAGTCTAAAAACAACAAATATAATCCACAAACAATCTACCTCACTTCCAAATTTTTCTCACACAACTTTTCCAAATTTACCACAAACTCAAACCATACCAAATTTTCCACATCAAAACAATCCGAACCGATATATTTCAAATTCATGAAATCAAACACGCAATCGCAACCACGAACTTCTGTTCCAAACAATAATTCTGACAATATTGTTCAAACAAGCAATAATTTATTAAATAGTTTTGTGCATTTTGCACATCTATTGCAGATATCCTTTCAAAATACCCAAGTTTAAAACAATTTATATTTTACAGTAAATCTTATTATATCTTCCATGTCTCGCATTACATCATCGTTCTGACCGCTGGTTACATCGCGCATCTGGTTACATAGCGTTGCAGCGCATTCATTTCCCGAATCTGCAATGTCGCCCCGGCGCCTTCTAACGATTTTATCATCAGAGCCAATTTGTTAATTTTACAGAACCTCAAAAACTTCTAGATTTAAAATCACAAGCAATATGTAATGTAATTTGTAATGTAATGTGTAATGTGATATACAATTCCAAATAAATCTATTTCTAATTAATGTTCAATTCTGTACTTTCTTACTTTCTAAAATTCATTCTAGATGCTGATGCAAGTCTGTTACGTGTGAACAGTGCTCCGCATTCACCTCAGTTACACGCAACAATTTTAATATCTTTACGATATATTGTGTAATGCGATATTCCTTCTATCACTGCTACTCTGTTAATTGCTGAAGTGATTTGCTTGTGGTTAGATGTTAGTAGAGCTCCGCAGTCACGCAAGTTACATCCAACAATTTTACATATTTGACTGTGTAATATAATGATCACATCAACGCTAAACGCGTGATCATCGCTATTACTGATGTGATCACTCTATGCCATATGTTATGCTCTATCTTTCCAGAATATATGTTGTGTGCCTTTCCTCAGAACAAGTAAACTGTGTTTTAGATGTGTGACTTCTGGCTGTATGATAATGTCAGCGATCTTCCCATCTCTCTAATTTTATGCACCGAAGTGCTTACAAAATTTCAATCATCTTCACAATGGATGCAATTGGATAATTGCAACTTAATGTCTTTATCTATGTAATTAAATTATACGTACTTAATGTCTTAATTTGTGTTCTTTCAATATTCTGAGCAATGACAACCCCTGTAGAAACTTAATCACAGAAAACGGTACGTACGTACCTAAAGATGCTGGTCCTTCGAAGTACGTTATACAAGGTTAGATGCTGTGGTCGGTTAATTATAGATTAACGTCCAAACAGTCCACTGCGGATTAACCAGCTACACCAAATTTAATCAACACAATAATAAAATCCATCACCTCGTGCATAATAAATTTCATCAACTCGATAATACCATATTTAATTTCAACCATCCAAAATTCTGTCACAGAATATTTGACTAATAATCATGCTAGATCAAACCAATAATAATTGATTTATCATGAATTGGAATTCAAACAGCATCCATAACGAAAACAATTATCCATTTCTTGCATCATTACCAGACTGGCATAGCACATGAAACTGAATCACACCTGTGGAATAAAAACAATTTCTGCATCCCCAACTACACCATCTATAGAAAGTATAAAAACGAAACAAAAGGTGGCGGCGTATTTATTGCAATAGCAAAACATATCACTCATTACCAAATTAAATTCCTCAGACACCTGGTATAGAAACTGTAACAATACACACAACGCTACACATCCAATTACTAATATAATAGCAGCTTATAAATCTCGGTAAAATGTCACAGATGCAAATCGAATTAACTTATTCAAATCGAACGAAACATATTATTACTTGAGGACCTCAATGCCAAGCATATAAATAGGAGCTGCCACACCAACAAACAAGATGGCAAGATTCTTGCCCAAATTATAACAATCACTTCAAACTCATCACAACAATAGACCCAACCTAGTACCCACATGATCAAACTCGTAATCGGATTTAGATATAAAAAACACAAACATAAAATTTCACGACCCCACAGTATACGAGCTGGTTTCTGATCGCATTTCCATATTGATCTCTGCACAGGAACTAATCCCAAAACATGTAACCGCCCCTAAATCAAATACCATAAAAATTTAAAGGAGAAAATTTCAAAAAATACTAAGAAATGGAATCCCACAATTCAACACGCTTAATAGTCCCGCCGAAATCAATCAGGCTATAACTCACATCAATACGTCAGTTCACTCTACTATCAAAGTAACGCCACTAAACAAATCACCATATAACAATAGTAATATAAAAATTACCGGGTTATATATTAAATGCAATCTCTATAAAAAATAAAACAAAGAGACTTTGGAATCGGCTAAGAGTACCAAACTTAAACTGGTGGTGCTACAAATGGCACAGACTTTCTCGTAGTAAAGTTTTCCAATTTCTTTGGTGGGGACTGGCTTTACGGTCTTGCTCTATCCTCTTACCAACTGTCAATTATCGCCACCCAAAGTACATTTTTTGACATTTTTCCAATTTTTTCGGTTTCCTAAAAATAGAACCGAAATATTGCTTTAATAATATTAAAGAAGAGTAAAACCTCGTTATAAATGGCAATTGCCATTTGTAACCGCCCATATGTCGGTTCCATTGATTTTTGAGAAGCACCCGAGAACGTCCAGACACGACAAGATGCAATTATAGTGTTACCGAATTGTAAGAGATCGTGCCAGCAGTAAATAGTATCTATTGCGAGAATTTATTAAAGTTTCTGAACGCACTCGCGTGGAATGGAACCAATCAAAAATCACCCTTGAAAATATCAGTACTAGCACAAAGCACCGCTACGAAAAGCTCTCTCTTTTGCTGCCGACCGCCGATCTGGACGAACCGAAATTGTTCTTGTTGTACGGAGAGGAGAATTCGTCGTATTTCGACGATAAAAAGCTTGAAAATGGTATTTCGTCTCATCATGTTAAAATAACGATACCATGTATGAGAGAATTGAGAATTTTAAATCATGAATATTCGGATAAATTCATGTGAATGCATTACGTAGAAATATTCTATTTTTCTATCAACGAGGAAATAATATATTTCAACGTTCAAGAAGTACTGAAGTACAATGCATGAGCTATAGTAAATGTTTCTTTCTATTTTCAGCTTTTCTTTGTCTTTCGTCTTGGCTTACCACGTAAGAAATTCATTACGCGGAGATATTGCAGTCATATTGTATAAAATCTGAAGGACTGTGGTAGCGATTCACCAGAGGACGTGTTCGCCGAAGCAAGTGGTTGTCACGGCCTTGAAAGGACCTGGGTCGCCGTCGCCGCTCCCAGCTGTGGAAATATTATTTCGAGACGTGTCGTAAGTCAGAAAACTTCACCAGAATTTCTCAAAAAAAGAATTGTTTAAAGAAGTGAGAATTATTCTACAGAGATAGAATTCACCTCACTTACAGACGTAGATAGTCGAGTAATTACATTAAAATCATTTGAACGTAATCTTTTACAATATTGCAGTCGTAAAAGGAAGCCAGATAGCTAATTCCTGTAAAGAATTGTAAAAACCTATTTATATCATATTTCTATTAACGATAATATTTGTTCTTTTAGTGTATGTTTTCAATTTATTGTTTAATCGTTTGCAAATTGTTCAAAACCAACAATTAGTAAAAGAGTTATTATTAATCGTACGTTCATTGCATAACGACAATTTTTTTCTTTGCTGGCTAAATAATAAAAAAAAATTAAAAAAAAATAGATTACAAAAACGAATTGTACGAATAATAACCAAATCCCACCCACGTGATTCATGTAAGCCTCTCCTCATTAATCTAGGAATTCTACCATTACCGTGTCTTTTTATTTACGAACCAGTGGTTTTTGTAAAAAATGACTTGCTCAAGGGCGGGAATATTTTTTCAGAAAATGCCGAAGTCTATTACTATAACACTCGACGTAGAAATCATATTCATCAGGTGACAGTATCAACAGCTCATTACAAAAATTCACATACAATACATGTACATTATTTTACAACACTTTGCCAGATGACATTAAACGATTAAATTCAATAGAAAAGTTTAAATCCCAAGTGAAATCGTTTCTGCTGCATAACTGTTTCTATACAATTAGAGACTATACTGAGCATCACAAGAAAAGTAACATTATTTTTAACAATGAGACATAATGCATTATTTACCATTTGGACTGTATAAATGAGTATAAACAACCTGTAACAACTATTGTACTACAGCTTCCGGGTCAATGACCCCCATCTCGATCAGGTTTTTCGTCCAGTTTCCCTGATCCATTGAGCAAATGCTGAGATGGCCCCTTGTTTTGCTTCTGGACATAAATGTAGCTTCATTTTCTGTGCACGTCTTCTAGAATTCAGTGGGAAATACAATTATTCAAATTATCGTTTCCATGTTGTCGCGGCAGGAAGTAATAAGAGCCAAAATTTATTGCTTATTTCTCTTGAAAATAGATTTTATTACATGGGAGTTTTTTGTTGTTGTTTTTTTCTCCCTTTCAAAATTTAAAATTTATTGCTTATTTACCCTTGAAAATAGATTTTTTTACATGGGAGTTTTTTTGTTTTTTTTTCTCCCTTTCAAAATTCAAAATTTTATTGCTTGTTTATCCTTGAAAATAGATTTTATTACATGGGAGTTTTCAAAAAAAATTCAAAATTTAAGTATTATATGACTTAGTGTAGGGATCACAGAATTTTGAAAATGTGCACACAATTCACTTTTCCCCATAGCACGTCATACGCAGTTTTTAACTGTTTTTTTGACGTAAAATAAAAAAAAATAAAAAAAAATAAATTGTATAAAGTAATAATCTACGTGTAAGTGAAACAACGTCTTGTATATATCTCATCCACTATTCAAGTGACAATTTCTTTGAAAGTGTATGTAAAGGGTATTTTGGTACGTGATTCTTTTTCAGTATTTGGGGTTTCCATGTATTATAGTCTTGTGTACAGTTATTTTATTGTGTTTTTTTTTGTGAAGTGAAGGGTAATATAATTTTATGTAAAGTGTTTATGCAAGTGTTAAAACTCAACTGCAGTTGTTAGGTAATCACGTAATTGCTAAAGGTAGAGCAAGTGATGTGTAATGTGTTTTCAATGCGATGTGTAAACGCTAGATAAAATTGTATTCAAGTATTTAATAGAATATAACGCTGTTCATAGTTAAAAGATTAACTTGCCTATGTTTCTTTTATTACAAAAGCAGGTTAAAAGACGAACCCACTCCTGTAGGGCAGTTAGGACATATAAAACCATTCCTAATTTTTGGTGTGATATTGTCATAACAAGTCACAGGTCAAGTAATACTACTTGGTTACTTGAGTGACCCGCTGTAGGCTTTTTAGTGAATATAGTGAAAAGGTAGAGCGGTCACACATTGAAGAAGGTTGAACCGTTTTTAAGAAAATAGCTTTTAATCGTTACTGTAAATGATTGTATGATGGATGTAACTATTGTATTAAGTACATACTGGAATTTTGAGAGTGAGTCTCTGTAATATATGAATTGTTGATTAGTTATATATTGGAAATCGTATAATGTGTAATAATTATGTTGTAGGTATTGCACCCTGATGATAAAAAAATGGACTCCGAAACGTAAAGAAAAGTTTTTATGTAATGATCAACTGATACGAATAAAATCAGTTATTTGTTATAAAAAAAGTTTCCTAAAATAGGGAAGCTAGATGTTTCATATAATACTTACAACAAACAACTTCCTTTTCATCATATTGTACAACATAATTGGTTAAATCGTGAAGATTTTTTTTCCCAAAATGTATATTCTCTGATTTAATCTGACGAAAATCTTACGATTATTATCTTTTATTGTTTTGTAGTACTTAGCACAAAGCAGCTGGAACATTTTTCCACATTTTCATAAAAGACTCAATTTTTTTTTAATTTTCTCCCTCGGATAGAACACTGAGTGCATATGAACTTGTATTTCATAATCCTTCTAAAATTTCGAAGATAGAGAATACAGCCCGGGTTTGTATTTCATATCCGTTCATACTTTATCTGACATTCTAGAATCAAGACATCGCAAATAAAACATGCAATTTAAAAAGAGTGTCGTGTTCTGTGGATTTTGCTTTGGGACTAATAAAGCACTCCGGCGTTGCCGACGTCAGGCGTTTTGTTTTATGCTGGAACTCTGGCGGCCATTCCAAAAAGCGCAGGTAACATATCCCCGGGTCGGTGAGTTGACAACCTGTCCCTACACTGCCCCCACGACGGGCGGCAATTGCCGAAGAGGGGAAAAGTGATGTGGACAGCGGGAGGCAGAGGGAGAGGGCGGACGGAAAGAGCGGCGTGGGCAGAGTTGGACGGGCAGAGCGGGGCGTGGAGGCTGAGGCGGGGTGAGCGGGATGGTGAGAGCGGCAGGCGAGGGGGAGTGGTGGGTGGGGAGAGTGTGACAGGGAGAGCGGGGCGTGTGGGGAAGGGCGGGGAGACTGGGCGAGCCAGGGAGCGCGGGGCGGAGAGGGCGGGTTGGGTGCACGGAGTGGGGAGAGGGTGGGGAGAGGGCGGGAATCCGGGATCTGAGCGGGAGGCGCTTTAATTAAGACGTCCACGACAGCGCGCGCTGATTAAGTTATTACTGCGCGCTCCCATTGTCTTCCCACGACGGAAGTCCGACATTATGTCTCAATTTGGTGGCCGAGATGAGGACAGCCAGATAACAGTAATTATAATGATGCCGATTCGCGTTGGCGGCGTCGACTGACGCGGTGCGGCGCGGGCAGGGCGTCGCGACGCCGGCAGCCGCAGGCGGGGTGAAAGGCGCCGCGACGCTGCCTCCGCCGTCGAGCACCTGCTGCCAATTAGGCGGCGGCGGCGGCGGCGGCTGGGGTGGGGCGGGGCGGGACGCGAAGGTAGCATTAATAAGCCACCCTCCTGTTTGTGCCGTGCGCTCACGTGCCCCCCACTGACGGAAGAAGGCGGGAGGGGGGTGAGGGGAAAGCGCGAGGATCAGGTGTACCCGTTCGGCCCGCGCCCCGCCACGCCACGCCCCGCCCCGCGCCTCCCCGCCCCGCCCCGCACGCTCCGCCGCGAGTATTGACGAGCAACGCGGCCTAGGGAAGAGAGAGGCTGCGAAGTGCGGTAGAAATGACATGCTCAATCCGGGGAAGGTTTGCACTTGGAGCAACGTCTTCCGCACTCCAAAGGTAACGCGTAGAATTTATACTAGAAATTTTTAATGTGGGTTCCTCTAGGAATCCATGGTGCTTCAGTAAATGTATATTCTGCAATGAGGTGTCTGGGACCACTCGTTTCTGTCAGGGTTCGTTGGCGTCATCTTACATTACACACGCGTCTGATCGTTCTCATTGCATTTTTTATGTACTATCTGCTTAACTAAGCGATTTATGTGTAAACGAATCGATGAACACGGAACATTTTAGAGCTACCTCGAAAATGACATTCTAGGTATTTAGATACAGATTTATTTAGTAAAAAACAGTAAAAAATTGTATGTGACGTATGGGGGAGAAAATCTTCTGCGCACGCTTTCTTCGGTTCAATATCAATTTCAAATTCAAATTACAGAACTTTCTTGAGTTCAACTTCAATTTCTAATCACAGAACAAACGAGAAGCACAAAATTCATTTCGAGAATGTAAATATTTTAGATAACGAAAGTCAAAAATTGCAGAGGTTAATAACTGAAACTCTTAATATTAAATTACCATTAACCATGAAGTCAATGTCAATAATTAATCGATTTACTAAAACTGATGATAACTTTCTTCAACTACGGACAATCACCATTCTCTTAATTTGGCACTTCACAACGAAACACACGTGTGAAGTTCCCGGTATGTTGTGTTAAGTCATGTGACTCACGGCCTAAATTCAGGACTAAGTATAAAATATCAATAGATTTATGCACCATCATCGTGTATGTCATTGCGTTATGATAAATGGAACTCAATTTGTGTAGTAATAAATATGGACTCACAGGCACTAGACTCACCCAATTTGAGTGTAAACATATTTGAATAGTAATACCAAGTTCTTTTTTGGGTTGAGTGTCTTTTCTTTGTAAAATCTGAAAAAAGGTTTATTTCGTAAGACCAAAAATTGTGATTGCGGCTTGATACAATTATAAGTGGCTCTCAAGCTGTGTTACCTCAGAATATTTTGTGTTAAGACTACAATGTGCCTAATTTTGCCCATTTAGTATAAACTAATTCCACCCCAGGAAAATAGAATTGTTATATGAAAATTGCCCATAAATAAAAATTAGTTCCACTTTTTCACCTTTGAATAATACATTTTTCATATAATAATACTTTGTGACTTAATGTTCAGACCAATGATATATCAGCGAAAATGGAGAATATACATTCAATACAATTGAAGAATGAAATATTTTGCATAACAAAATAAATTTATCTCAATCATATTGTAATGATCAAAGGAAATTATTATTCTTTAATTACTGATGGAAAACTTGACGTTTTACTCTGAAAAATCTCCCAAATTGCCGTTTGTCCTTCAATTTCCTTTATCAATTTCCACAAAAATTCTGCAAGAGACGTTCCATGAGTGTTATATTAAATGCTCTCTGCCACAATACTCGATTCAGAGCGGCGTCAATTAACTCGAGCGATGACAGACGACATTTTTCAACGTCACGATCGCACACAACAACACGTCTTGTCCGCCAACGGTTCACACAAGAGATTTTCCACGTATGTGACATCCGCCTTTGTTTTCGGTGGTATCTCGCACGCGTCCCATCCTCCATTCGCGAAGATAAATGCTTGGTAGGACGAGGTGGAGTGTCCTGGCGAGACGTGTTTGGCACGGTGCCTGCGCAGGGCACGGCAGGCCACGACGCGGCTCAGAGCCAAAGCGACGAGCACTCGGCGAATCGCCGGTATGAAAGCTCTCCATATTTAACCTCGTTTAATTCCTTTAAGATCCAACTTTTCTGAACTTGCTTGGGAAGGCACATGTATCTCTTTTTTTATAATTCGAAACTTTACTAAATCGTTTATTACTAAAACAAAACACTTGTTTATACACTTACTACAGAATCGGACATTTACATTGTTCATTTTCTAAAGAGCAAACTTTACATATTACTCCAATAAAATTGACTCATTGCTATTGGAGAGGAAAATGTTTGTTCTCCAACTATTCAACAAGTTTGCTTCAAGAGTCTGTAATATTATGTATAAGGAGATATCATATGAGACCAGTCAAATATTAAGCTCGATTCAATTTGATTGCATATTATCTATTTGGAGAATAATTTAAAGGTGATTACAACAAATTTACTTTCCAAACATTCGTCTATTTTCGACATCGTATTAGTTTTACCATTGTCTCCCACACAAAATAGTATGCCTTTTAGTCTCATTATATCCCATTATCTAGTATCATTAGTACTCTTTCTACTTCCTTTTTCCGGTGTCAGAACAAGAAGGAATTGGTATGAACAGAAAAATTATATTTTTGCATCACATTTCAGTTGAAAGCTCTCAGGCAAAGCAAATATTGCATTATTTATCATTTCTCGCCTTAGTTCGTACTTATAAGGGAATATATTGTAATTCTACTGCAGGAATCGGCAATTTTTAGGTAGAAAAACTTGTATTGTCGGGCTCTGATAACGAAAAAGTCAATAAATCTTGCTTCTATAGGTAATAAATTATTTCCTCTACCTCGTTTGGTTGGAATTCACATTTTGGTGAATCCCTGATACAGAAAAATTGACGGCTAGACGTCTATCTAAATCATATTGGATTTCACAATACGTATATAATTATTTCACATGTCCTGTTAGGGTTACAAATTAACAGGTTATGTAATTTAAGGGTTACGTAATTCCACCTCAGCATCAGGAAATTTTGGGTAAATTAAAAATGTCACATGAGAAAGTTGGAGAGGATCTGATTTCAGATATTTTATGGCAATAAAATGCAACAATTAATAATCAAAAATCTACAGTTGATTTTGTAATTCAACCATCTGTAAAGCATAGAATCAGCCCAAAATATGTTCTAACTTCTTTACAAGAAAGAAATGAAAAAATTAAATTCGAAACATCAGACCCTTCATTCTTTAGACTCCTTAAAACTCGGTGTTCTTGGCCTGCTCGTATACATCCGTTTGATGACCTTTTTTACATACGCATACATACGTAAATGTAGCTTCATTATGCGCACGTTTTGTTGAACATTCCTTTTGCTTGTAGTGGTAGTAGAGCTTAGGGTGAGTTTCTATTTTGTTAACAATAAAGAGAATTCAAATCTGTTCGTTCCTTTACCGTTAAAAATAAGTTTTCTAAAATTTGGCAACGAAAATATCTAGTTTTTGAAATATTAATCTCTCGCTTTTATAAATTTGTTATCATTATTATTTTTCATCTTTTAAGTATTAATAGTTAAATTGTTGTGAAGGGATTCTGAAACTCAAGAAGCGTGCGCAGATTATTTTCTCCCCCAAACGTCACATACAGTTTTTGACTAAATAAATAAATAAAATAAATACATCGACAGCATTTGTATAAATTTTTATTGTTCCCGTGAGTGACAATATTGAAAAAAATGAAATTACTCGTTGAAATTATCCCCAACATACAACGAAAAGCTCGGAATGTCACTTTGCGGCATTAACGGCTACCGCCCCAGCTCTTATGCTTGGCAGAAGAATAAACGTCGTACAGCAACGCTTTGGCGGTGCTCAAATGTTTCTAAATATGTGAAAAACCGTCTACTGGGCTGTACGGACAATAGCATTATGCTGTGGGAGTTCGATGCCCTTGACCTGTTGGGATTAGGTAAATTGTTCCTTCATCTTTTGGATCTTGTGATTTAATTTCAGAGAATATTTACTAGTGTGAAGAAATTCAAGCTAGATAAGACGACACCGAATGAAAACGAGGAGGAGCTGCAGGAGTTATTTTCCGGCTCCAGAGTTTGCCAGATGAGACATCTTGTTTTTGCAATCTGGAGTCGTAATTTGGAAGCTGTTTGCGTCCCCGACGAGAATGTTTCCATCATTAAACGTAGGACTTTCTGCCGCATCTCTATGAACTCATGCACTCAATATGAACAGTCATCATTATTCGGAGATTTTGAAAGTGCCCTTTCTGACATTTTCATAGTATCTATCAACAATTTGAATACGTTAAGATTTTCTAGACTGGAGTGAATACAAGACTTTCATTTAATATCTTAAAAAGGATTGCAGACATTGCATTCTATATTATCTTTTAGATTTATTTTTTTAGAATAGATTTTATTCAGAACATAATCTCCATCATAAATATTGTACTTTTCCAATGCCACGTTTTTGTAAATTACGAAAATACACGTAGTTCGCCGAAAATGGGACCAGCACCAATTTTTTATCGTCTTTGTGTAATGCGACGGTCCGCGAGGCCCCTTTTTTCACCGCCCATGAAATATTCTCTTTTGACATGGGAGACGGCGTTCGCGAAGAAAGCAAGGAATCTTGCACTTTTAAGGGCGCGGCTTGGCTCACAACGCGTCGTATGCTAGAGTAGCCCAGCAGCGCACTGAACACATGGGATCCAGATGTTCGAAGAATGCAAAGTCTTTGGGAGGACCTAAACCTCCTAGCCACCTCAGAGTTTGGGTTAGAACTTAAAATTTATAAGAACCGAGCTGCCATTCAGAGATTCCCCGCTCGCCTTTTCTAGACCAATGATATGAGACCCAGGTCATACATCACGTGACCACCGGAGTCAACGAGTCAACATACGAATAAACGCCACCCGGTGGGCCACGCGACGGTCAAGTAGACCAGAGTGGCTAAGCCATTCCCTTTTAGACCGTTCACTCCATCATCAGTCCACCCTGATGAATTAATTCGGTGGTGTCAACTACTTTTGTCATTACTCCCGTAAGTGTATTGCATTTTTTTTTCAGAAGATGCCGCTGAACTTCCCCATTTGATGGCGAGATCCGGCGCCGACCTACCGTCGACTGTCGGGGTTTTCCACAACCAGGTATCTCTTACTAGCGGGACACCATCCCAGCCGGGACAAGTTCTAAGACCACGACCGGTCTCCTGGCATGTGTGTGTGTGTAGTGCATGTTAGTGTAAGTGTGTGTGTAAGGGGAGAGGATAGGGCAAGGAAGAAGAAGGAAAGATGGCGCGCAGTCCTTGGCCCGTTGCTTAGGCCACTGCTCCGGCATTCGCCTGGTGTTGATCGGAGATACCACGGAAAACAACCGATCAGAGCACCTGGCCGCTAGAATTCAGCTCCAGACAGTGACTGAATACGATCTAGCTGCGAAGCTAGTGTCAAAAATCCTGCTGCCGTCAGGACTCGAACTTCGGACTTTCTGGTCAGAGGCACTGCAGTGACATCAGTTGATGAGCCGTTCCCGGTGTAACCACCGAGACGAAGATATAGACATACGATAACGGAGCCATCCCGCTAGTATGCCCTAGACTAACCTACGATCCCTAACCTGTGACTGCAACGAAGACTCACTCGCGGGGTGGGTCACGCACTCCCTAGATCATGACGAAGCTACCTGGGTTATGACGTAGGCATAGTTATTTACGTTCTGCGCCTATGTTCGGTTACTGTTTCGCTGTCGTGAGGTTGCTCATCACGAGGTGACCGTAACTTTCAACTGCTCTCAGTATCGATTAAATTTCTTTGTTTAAATCGAAGTTATTTCTGAGGAATCCTTCTCGATCCATAACACCGGTCGCGGCGCAGACGCGGCTGCGACACAGGGGACCGACGCCTTCGCCCTCTGCTGCCGCCGCCTGTTGCGACCCCGGCGCCCCAGCCGCAGCCGCCTTCACGCGAATTCCGAGCGTTCTGCGGCTTAACGTCTGCGGTGCCGTTGAACCGGCCGCCGCGTGTGAAGGGCCAAAGTAGCTTGCAATGAGCACAAGTGAGTGCTACAGAGTGTTCACCCCGGATTCAAGTAATAATTGTAAAATTATGGGGAGAAGGCAAAAAACTGATATTGGAAAATTTTCTTTCGTTAACCGGACAACAAAAAGCTGGAACGAATTTTTTGCAGTCCTGCTAGAGACTTTATCTTAGAGTGTTGGAAAATTCAAAAATAAATTAAAAAACATTTAAACACACAAATATGATTAATTGTACATATGTTAGACTAGAGCACACTAATTTTGTATTAATTTAGTATTAGTCATAATTTGTATAAAAATGTGTTTTAAATGTAAACGTGATAGTGAAGGATGAATGGACAGCACACACAAACAGATGTACACAAACACACCCATGCCCGAGCCGGGAGTCGAACCCGCCATCCTTCCCTCCTAGATCGCCACGGCACTACTCCCTTAGCGATGTCGGCTATCCGAACTGGCAAATATATTGTTGTTATTATTATTATTATTATTATTATTATTATTATTATTATTATTATTATTATTATTATTATTATTATTATTATTATTATTGTTATTATTAATCATCGCGCGGTCGATCTTGAGTCTTGACGCTGACGACCGCCACCCGTGGAAGGCGCCGCAGACGAGGGGTCGGCCCAGCCAGCCAATGTCCCTTGCAGACGAAAACCCTCGGCCGGCACTGCCACGCCCCCGCCTCGCGCCCGGCCTACGCACGGGCCCACGAGCTGCCGCCCTGCCGCGCGGCAAAGTCATCGCACCGGATTGGTTGGCTGGTAGTTAGTCTTTCCGGGCACGTCAACCAATGAGGTCATTAGTCCCGTAAGTGTAGGGCGTGTTTTTTCATCAGGAGATGGCAGTGATCTTCCCCAACAGGATGGCAATATCCAGCGCTGACCTACCGTCGTCTGTCGACGTTTCACTGAACCAGTTATCTTTCATCAGCGGAGTACTGCCCCAGCCGGGACAAGTTCTAAGCTCCCGACCGATCTCCCGGCATGTGTAATAGTGTAGTGCATGTTCGTGTGTGTAAGGGGAGAGGTCAGGACAAGGAAGAGGTAGGAAAGATCGCGGTCCGTTTGTTAGGGTACTGCTCCGGCATTCACTTGGTGTCGATCCGAGAAACCACGGAAATCTACCGATCAGAGCAGCCGGCCGCTAGAATTCTCCTACACACAGCAGCTGAATTCAATCTGGCTGATCTAGTGTCGAAGATCCTGCCACGGTCTGGACTCGAACCTAGGACCTCCTGGTCAGTGGCACTGCGGTGACATCCGTTGATGCACTGAGATAAAAGTTTAAAAATTGTCTCTATTACACACAAAATTACGCGAAAACTACTAACATTTTCAAAACATTCTACATCACATTACATCAAGAACTCTCTGTGAACAACAGATTTCATTTAGGAAAAGAACCCCTGACTTCAATATTGTAGTTGTAGGAAGACGGTAAAAACTTGGGGTGCTAAACAGCACATATTTTCTCGAATTATTTCTAAATTTGAAAATGTATAAACTTCAGAGAGTTGAACAAGAATGACACCCGTGCCATTCGTATAATCGTAACCTTTTCTACCCATTTAGTATATTTCGAAGAAAAAAATTAGAATTGTTTTATATATAAGAAAATGTTTTTATAAATTGCATTAATTTCAGGCCCAAATTACGCGAAAACAATTTGCATCTTAAAAATATTGTACATGACCTTATTTCAAGAACTGAGGTTTGCAACAGATTTTTTCTAAGACAAAACACTCTCTCTTCAATTTATAGTTTTGAATTGTTAATCTATTGCAAATTTTGAAAATATCTATCAATTTGCCGAAAATTGGAGAGCAGAGGGGAAATTTTAAAGAAAAAATTATTGCAGTTTTTGGGAAAAATGTTTTTAAATTTTTTCTAAATTGCCTTTATTTCCCGCAAAAATACTCCAAAAAATATTGCCAAAAAGTGAACGTGACTTTATTTCAAGATGTGTATTTAAAGAACAGATTTTACTAAGAAAAAATCTTCAAAATTGTAATTGTAAGAAGACGATCAAAAAATTGCACTTTCGCGATTTTCAAAAAATCACGTATTTCAACGAACATGAGACCTGCATCGTTCTCTGAAGCGTGCTTTTCGTTTTCTGAGGAAAACGATTAATAAGAAAATTGGTGCCGTTTTTGAAAAAAAAGTTTTTAACGCTTCATGTAAAGTACAATTAAAAATAAAATATCTGTCTGAAACTCGGCTGCACAGTTTAGGCGCTAGCGTGGACGTTTTACCGTCAATCGATTTTTCATCAAGGATCCACAAAACATGGATTGCAGCTATACCACGTACTAGAGGAAGTAATATGCTATACATTGGAACATGATTTATCCACTTTTTCGATTCCAGATTTATTTATTTATTTATTTAGTCAAAAACAGTCAAAAACTGTATGTGACGTATGGGGGAGAAAATCATCTGCGCACGCTTTCTTGAGTTTCAGAATCCCTTCTCAACAATTTAACTATTAATAGTTGAAAGATTAATAATAATAATAATAATAATAATAATAATAATAATAATAATAACAAATTTAAAAAAGCGAGAGATTAACATTTCAAAAACTAGATATTTTCGTTGCCAAATTATAGAAAACTTATTTTTAACGGTAAAGAAACGAACAGACTTGATTTTTCTGTATTGTTAACAAAATAGAAACTCACCCTAAGCTCTACTACCACTACAAGCAAAGGAAAGTTCAACAAAACGTGCGCATAGTGAAGCTACATTTACGTCCAGAAGCAAATCAAGGGGCCATCTCAGCATTTGCTCAATGGATCAGGGAAACTGGACAAAAACCTGATCGAGATGGGGGTCATTGACCCAGAAGTACATTATTTGTTACAGGCATATTGAGTCTTTTTTAAAAATTATACAATGCAAATGTAAACTAATTCATTATACTATATCTTGTTTTTGTTAAAGTAAACATTATGTTTCTTTTTGGCGATCAGTATAGTCTCTAATTGTATAGAAACAGTTTTGCAGTAGAAAATATTTTACTTTAAATTTAAATTTGTGTACCAATTTTAAATGTTTAATTTCATCTGGCAATGCTTTGTAAAGTAGCGTACATGTACTGTATGTGGATTTCTTGTAGTGAGCTGTTGATTCTGACACTTGATGAACATGATTTCTACGTCGAGTATTGTAACTATAAATATCAGTATTACATGAAAATAGGTTCCCACCGTTAAGTAAGTCAGTTTTGACAAATACTACAGACTCATAAATAAATAGGCAAGACAATGGTAAGATTCCAAGCTCAATGAAAAGAGGCTTGCACGGATCACGTGGATGGGATTTTTTCATTATTCGGATAATTTTCTTTTGCAATCTAAATGTCTGGGAACTAAAGGATGAGCTTCCCCAGAATATTATGCCATATCTCAGGCGGGAATGTACATTTGCAAAATACACGCAACGAGCTGCATGAAGGCTGACAGAATTAGAAAGAATTCTGAATGCATAACATAATGAGCTTAATTTAGTGTTTAATTCTGTTATATGTACATTCCATTTGAGGTTTGATTGAATTGAGAGACCTAGAAATTTTGTTACCTTAACATCAGCTAATTGCATATTGTTAGTTTTCAATGGAGCATACGATTGCCGATTTGAAATGCAAAATTGCATTGAGACAGTTTTTCCTTCGTTAACTATTAATTTGTTATTACAAAACCAATTTGAAACTTCTGAAATTGTACTATTTATTGTTTCTTTTTTGCAAAGAACATTCCTGTCATCGGCAAACAGAACTGTTCTTCCGTTTTTTATAGATGAGGGCATATCGTTTACGTACAACAGAAAGAGGATAGGACCTAAGATCGAACCCTGTGGGACCCCATGATTCCGGCACAATTTTTTTCTGCCGTAAATTCGCCGTTTTCAGCCTCACGATTACATCATTTTCTCTTCTCACGAAGTAAGTGCGAGCGAGAAAAAGTACCAGCTCTAGTGAATTCTCAAATAATACAAAGCGTGAAATACGAATTCAATGAGGGAGCACAAATTATTGCGTATTCTGTTTCAGTGCCATGGATAACAATGGCAAAATCTTGCTTTTCCGAACACGGTTTTGAGCTTCAGACGATAGAGTTATTAAGGGTTTAATTTTTGTCGTTCTAATTATCTGTGTTTCACTCTGTTAGGTATATAAGGATGTTCACGCCAATTATATAAGAAATGCGCATTGCCTACCTACCACTTGTTGAATCGTAGGTGACCCTCCCTCCTTGAGTCGTAGGTGTCTGCCTTCCATTGCACAGCGCTCATCCTCGTCACCTCGGTGTGCTCTGTGGCTTTCTCAGCGGCGCCCACGAGATGCCGTCGTTTACCACTTGAACAATCCATTAATTTGCAAGCAAATTGGCCCCATTCTCCGTCCCTGCCACCAAAAGGCGCCGCAGACGCTGCGATACAAATGAGACGAGCTGCACGCAGGAGGCTCCATCATTTTCGCACATGGGGAGAACAGTGAAATGCAATGGAGGGCGTTGCTGGGCGTTTGTGGGCGTTAGTGCGCATTAGCGGGCTTTGCAGGGCGTGACTGGGGAAGGAGGGTGACGGATAGAGTTGCACGGCAATATGTGGAAGCTGATTGACGGCGATGGAAGGAGATTGAGATGGACGGAGACGGATCTGATGGAGGGCGTTGGAGTGGTATGGAGGGAATTGAAGATGGAAGTCGATTAAGTGAGATGGAGACTGATGGACGTGATGGACGGATTTGGACGGCAATGTAGGTGGGAGACGGAAGACGGTAGAGACCGATGGAGGGCAACGGAGGGTGATGGGGACGATGAAAAGTGGAGGACGATGAAGACCGATTGTGAGAGACGCTGGAAAACAGAGGTCGATGGAGTTCAATGGAGTGAGGGGGAGGGCAAAGGAAATGGGTGAAGATGTAGATTGATGGGGCAATGGAGAGTGATGACCGATGAAGAACGATGATGACCGATGGAGAGAGACGCAATGTGACAGTGATGAAGACCGATGGAGTGAGATGGGAGATAGTATATCTGTGAGACGCCAACCTTCATGACGCAGCACTATGGTGAATGCGGTCACCAGAGCTAGAGGCGAGTCTCGGGCATGCCGTTTCCACGAGTATGTGCCACAAGCCCCGGCTAGAACCAGAGAACTCTAGCAGAACTCAAGAAGTCAATAACGGTTAACAGCAGTTGAATTCAGAGGAGTTACAGCGCCTGAGGCAGTTGGCGCAATCGTGGTCATTTGGAGATTTCGGTGAGTCTGGCCGACGAAGCCCGCGAAGGAGGCGACTGCCGACTGCCGAGTGGTGAACTGACAAAGTCCGCGAATGGCGAGGCCAAGCGAGCACGGGACACAGCCGTGTGACACGACGGGAGACTGCCGAACGTCGGGCCGACGGGAGCGAAGCACCGTGCCAGAACGAACATGGGATGCGATGGCTTGAGGCAACTCCGTGGGAGTGGGCATGGTGGACGCCCGCTCCTTCGCACTCGCTCCTCCTGGGGCCTGGGCCCATGCTCAGAGAGCGCCCGCTGTGTCAACAGTGGCAAAGGGCGCGCAAAGGGTCGAATTGTAATAATTACTGGAAGGAAGTAGAAACCTACTGGACATACGAAAATTGTGCTGATTCTACGTGTATTTTCTTTGTTTTACAAGCTTAGCAAATAAACAGTTGTTAATTTGTACCCTCGACTATTCACGAATACAAGGCGATGGTCACAGATGGAGTTCATTGGCGACGATAGAGCGCGATACAGGGCGATGGGTGGTGCGATGGAGAGAGAGGGCGATGGAGGGAAATGGAGGACGATGGAGAGTAGTAAAAGATGCGGAAAGTGGTTGAGGGAGGACGAGGACGGTGGAGGACGATGGAAAGCATGTTAAGTGCTGAAAGTGTGGGGCAGGGGACAGCCAGTGGTGAAAGGTTTATGGGGAAAAAGAGGTTGTGATGAAGATCCTTTATTTCGCAGACGTGGTGCAGGAACAGCGAAGGATGACGGGCAAGGGACAGATGGGTGACAGTGATTCATGGATATGGAGAGTAAGATAGGCGTGAGGTGAAGGCGTTTGATGACGTGGGGGATAGCGTTGGTTGGGAGGTGGCGTAGGAGGCGGAGTACGGGGAGATACACGGGAAACTGTGGAGTGTTGCGTGAGACTAACGCGCTCGTGAAGTGGACGTGGAAAGTGAGGGAAGGAACGTGAAGGAAGTGAGGGAGTGCTGGGGCTGGAGCGGCTCATGTTGAAAGGGGAAGAAGAGTGCAGGCGGCTTCACTAGATTGATACATCAATGATTCCGTGCTCGTCAACTGCTGAGATCATTATTTCCTCTAAATGTACTGCACGTTTTATCGCGGGATGTAGCGGTGATTTTCACTCGCTGGAGGACGAGATCACTCTCTGGAGGGCGACCTACAGGTCGCCTTGCGAGATTTTCCCCAACCAGTTATCTCCGACCAGCGACCCGCCGTCCTTGCCACGCCATGCGCTTAGCTCCCAACTGATATTTCAATAGAATTTTTTTTTATTTATTTATACAAAAACAGTCAAAAACTGTATGTGACGTATGGGGGAGAAAATCATCTGCGCACGCTTTCAATCCCTTCCCAACAATTTAACTATTAATAGTTGAAAGATTAATAATAATAATAACAAATTTAAAAAAGCGAGTGGTCAACATTTAAAAAAACTAGATATTTTCGTTGCCAAATTATAGAAAACGTATTTTTAACGGTAAAGAAACGAACAGACTTTTTTTTCTGTATTGTTAACAAAATAGAAACTCACCCTAAGCTCTACTACCACTACAAGCAAAGGAACGTTCAACAAAACGTGCGCATACTGAAGCTACATTTACGTCCAGAAGCAAATCAAGGGGCCATCTCAGCATTTGCTCAATGGATCAGGGAAACTGGACAAAAACCTGATCGAGATGGGTGGAAACTGGACAAAAACCTGATCGAGATGAGTGGAAACTGGA
>BLKR01010615.1:0-50649 GCA_011170035.1 Teleogryllus occipitalis | reverse complement strand
CAAGTTTATGTTTTAACATGGGCGCCAGGAAAAGGTTACATTAATATTATTAAAATTAATGCTTCAACCTTTATCTAAATAAAATCAATATCCCGCTAGCTGTGTCGATGGGTTTCGTTAGAAATAATCGCTATTACCTACTAATAGCCGATTATCCGATCTGCCATCTATACAGAGTGGCGAGGAATCTGAAAACAAATATATATATATATATATATATATATATATATATATATATATATATATATATATATATATATATATATATATATATATATATATTGTCTAGCTACTTATTAGCTGGAATTGTCCAAATGAAAATCGTTTGTTCTATTTCAAAAGAAACTTGTGGTTTATTCTCAATGCCAGGCCAAAATATGACTTGAAAAATTTGTAACAAATAAAGAATGTTCTTTTGGTCATGAGCTCTTTCGAACCTTATCTTGTAGTACCCGTCTTCGCGCGCACTTGAACGAGGGCGCCACGAAGAACCATTTCTTCTTCTTCTTCTCGGTGACGAAAATTCTAAAGTCCAAGTACCAGATTCTTCTCTCCTGCTCTTGCACAAATGTTGTTGAGTCACTGATCCTCACCGCCTCAAATACGTGTAGTTCTAATTTAATTTACTTCGCGAAAGTTCCCAGTTATTTCGGATTACGCGACGAGAATGTTAAAGTTCAGCAAACTATTATTTACTCAGAATTATTCCAAGTTCTGTTGCGTACAAATTCATTGAAATTCTAATTTCCGCACATCGCAAAAATATTCAGAGTCCCAACTTGTTGTAGATCTTATAAATTCTATCAGTCTGAAATTATTAGCTCACACACTAAAATTACAAGTCCATCACGTTATTTCATCCCGAGAAAATTCTAATTTCCGTTCGTCGCACTCAAGAATTTCTTGAAGTCCGATAACTATTCACTTTCAAGAAAAATGTACAAGTCCCAATCTCACAAAATTAATCATCCGCGAGCGACCCGCACAGCACCACGACATATGGCAGAATGTGAAAATAATCTTTCTGTTTAGCCCTTCAAGACTCGGCCTATTTCTTTCTACTGTTTTTCACCAGAAACATTCGACGCACTTCCGTCGTGAATAGACTGTCACTGTTCTCCTGGCCAATCCCTAAATTGATTACATAATCAACTATCTATGCCCTAGAATGTCGTTTGTGATGGCTTACTCGAAGTTCACTCCTAAACAGAAAGTGTATGTATGTGACACACGTAAAATGTGCCAAACCATTTGTTTTATGTGTATCGTATCCTGGAGCCTTTCTTCCAAACGTTGACAAATTAAAAGCATAATTACAATCATTTTCAACAGGTCTCTGCAGTCACACTGCTTCAGTTTCCTTAAGGGCTTTACATGCCGTTTATGATGACAGAATAATAGCACATGGTTTGTGGCCTGAACGCTCTCCTGATCTGATTCCATGCTATTTCTTTCAGTGGAGATTCCAGAATCCTGACAAATCCTCACACGGAAGAAGCATTAAGGCACAATATTTAGGAACAGATATCTGCAATACTCCATCTTTTACCAAGTGAAATAGAACTTGCTTAGATGTCATGAATGCTTCAGAGCCGACGATGAGCTCCACCATCTATAACAGGAGTACAATTTAAACTTTCCGGTAGTGAAAAGCCGCCGTCCCTCTTCGGCGGTTCTACCGACCACCCTGTTTCGATTTCCCCCGCAGCTGTGGCCTTGGTCGCGGAGTCAAAATCCCCGCGCGACTGGCGCATTTCTAAAATGGTCTCTCTGAACTTTGGCATCACAATATTTTGAACAGTAAATATAAGAAAGCGTATATAAATTTTGTGTCGTAGCGTGACTTTCTTACCTAGGGAAGCTGTCGTTTGAAGCAGTGGCTCTCGTGTGATTATCCGTGGGTTTGTGGATAAATTAGGATGTATGGTTTTTAGATGATAGGTTTGAGGAATTGAATCAAGGTTAAAACTGCGCGCTTATAAGCGGCGCAAAAATTTACGAAATCGCTCTGAAGGGCACTCCCTTGAGATCTCTTTTCTTCACTAGTATTCAACGACAAAATATCACTTTGCTATTTCTTTACACTGCGCTCTACATAATATTTTCACAACTCCAATATGCTCATAAACGTTAATTAGGTGGTGAAAGCAAATGGAAAAAAATACGGAGCAATAAGAGATAATGCACTGAATCGCGCTAACAGTCGGTATGCACTCTTCGGTAATCTATGACTTCTCAAACTGCCTACGGGAGAATGCGAATTACATGAAGTTCAACCGCACTATATGTGAACATTGTAGATAACATAGATAACATTTCTTTCAACTAATTTAATTATTAAAATACATTGTTACTCAGTAACATGGTCACAATTTGGATAGCTGTACGTCTGCGGAACATATTCTTCGATCGTAAGTGTATCCAACAAGGTGACGGGTAAGGTGACAATTAGATAACATGGAAGTTAATAATTTGCGGATAGGTGGAAAATCTATCGAATATTTTCATACTTAAGTCTTACATTCTATGAACCTTATAAGGAAAAAAAATCATATCACTATGAGACCATATATTTTATAACACCTGTTTATCTGCAATTTGTTTTTCTCGAACATTCGGCAAATACAATCGTACATAAATTTCTGACCTGTAAAGAAACCATCCAGTAATGATTCTTTCTAAATATTATTTTTAAATAGTTGTTCAAAAAGAATATAGAAATACATTACAATTACAATAACAATAATACAAATACAAACATACTGTGATACGCCAAGAACCCCGGGTTTAATTTGAATGGGCAAATCGGCATTAAGCGTTAGTAATAATGGGATTATATGCAGGCTCGGGAATCAAAGAATATACGTTGTTAGGGCAACCAATAAACAAAGTGTAGTATTCCGTGTTTGGTGTCATAGCGCTGTTCATTTGGAGAGACACGTAGAGATTACGTGCGAAAGGTGTGGGGTGGGCATTGAAAGCCGTGATTTTGTGAGAAGGTGCAAAGAATCATTCTCGAGAAAGCTATTGAACTGAATTCATCGAAAACAATCGGCGCGGTGCGAATCCTTTTTTCAGCATAGACTGGGTATTAGTTAAATGTTAGTGAAGTGAGTAACTTGTGATTAATTTTGATAGCCTGGCATTGTGCAGAGTAAGAAACCGAAGTAATTATTCGCATTGAATTATAATGGTAATTTTTGTGATTTGAATTTGGGACTTATATTCAAATAGACTCCGTGTTTCGAAGGGATATATATTAGAATAGCTCCGTAGATGGGAGGAATTTCCAAGAAGTTAACTGAAGATAGTCGCGCTTAGATATTTCATCCGGAACACAACTAGGGCAAGTCGCGTCCGCGTATTGATTTAATGGAAATTATCAAATCTTATATAGTACCAAATAGTTGGTTACTCCGGAAACATTTTAAATTTATTCTAGTGATTGGAAAGAACGCGATAATAGGAATATCGAGAACATTCCACGGACAACGTCGAGTGCGAAGACTTCCGACAATACATCTGAGAAGTCATCGCAGTAAGCTTACGAGGAGCAAGTAATCATCAAGCAAGCAAGTCATCGCAGTAAGTCATACGGAACCTTAATGTTTGTGCAGAGAAAAAAGTTAAACATTTCATTAATGAGCTCATTAGAATTTATATAAATGTTAGAAGAAATGTTAAATTTCTATTTTTTGAGAAATAAAAAGGCTGATAATTTGCAGTAGTTGCCATCAATTTAATACTTGGTTTTAATCAACAAAACTTCCAGGAATCGTGATTCTGTACAGAATTACGCGCCCATATGCAATAGGTAAGGAGTAAAATGTTGTACGTTGAAACCTACGATAAAAAATTTGAAAGAGAAATTAATAAAATAATATTTAACATTGAGAGAATTTATGAGCATAGCAGGGCAACGGAAGAAAAAACATTATTGATAATAGCAGAGGAAGTAATCCCTTTCATAATATTGTGTAATTGTTGTAAATAGTATCAAGATTTAGTAATATTAGAAATATTGTAAAAGTAAGGAGGGCAATTTCTCAAATGGCTAACCCAACGCTAGGTCAGAGACGGTGCATTGTCACAATACATACAATTGTACAAACACTGTTGCAAAATGAAAATGATATAATCTACAATAACAATTACTTCAAAATGTTATTAGTCAAATATATGGTTTAGGTCAAGAGCATGTATTCTTTTCAGTCTTCTTGTCATGATGCTGTTGTCCAAGATGTTGATGGCCAGATTAACATGATTTTCGAGTCTGAGTTGGTATTTGACAGATTTGAGGTTAATTTCTTCTTTGACGGTGGTGAAATTGAGGTCTTTATGTAGAGTGGAGTTTGGCCCAAACCAGGGAACTTTACTTATTAATCTGAAAATTTTAATATGAAATCTTCGAAGAATTTTAATATTTGAATTTTAGACTGTTCCTCAGAGTTCAATTTCTTATGTCCATATGGGTTTCAGTAAAGTTTTGTAAAGTGAAATTTTATTTTCTAAACTTACACAAGATTTTCTCCCTATTAACCATGACATTATCTTTATTTTTTTCTGTTTCCTTTCTTTTTATTGAAATATGTCTCTTTCATATTAGCATTTCATTTAAATGTAATCCGAGATATTTCACGTTTTCAATTCATTTTTCCTTTTTAAAATTTTGTATTTATTCTTCTTCTAAGAGTAAATGTGTTACGTTTGCATTTCGTTTCGTTCAATCGTATTCTCCAGACCCTATAAGACCACAGGGACTCGAACTAAAAATAAATCAACTCTCCCCACGAGACATGGTCTCAGGGGGCAGCCAACGTATTGAGTTTAACATTTAAAAGAAAACCAAAACTGCAAATGTTGGACATTTTGAGGTCACGAAATAAATTCTGTTAAATAACTACTGCAGGATAATTGTAGATGCAAAAACTAAGAAATGAAAGTGTCAGTGTTCTCACCATCTCACACTCAAAATTCAGTTTTCTGTTAGTTTTTTAAAAACACTACTAGCTCGAGGTACCAAGGTGGACCGAAATTCAAGGAATTCATTCCTATAATACTTGACCGCTATATGTAATTTCATACATTCTTTAGTTCACCCAGGAAGTGAACTCAGAATCAAACACGTCCGTGAAATGAAAGATTGTGGTCTGACATACGGCTCTCAGTGGATCGATCTACGTATTTGAAAATTAAAGCTCATTATAAAAAGCAAAGCGTATAATTTAAGCGTAAGCCTAGCTAACTTCTCCGCCAAATCTCCGCGTACGTTATTTCACGCATGCTAATATTGAAGAAACATTTTTCAATTTTACTCGCAATCGACGAATAACTTATTTGGCAAAGGGACAAGCCACCAGACAGGCGAGTAGGCGTTCGCCTGTAACAGTTGTCAGGGAGTTCATTTTCCTTTAGCGGAGGCGAGAAGCTACGGGCGAGCCCAGGGTGCGCGGGCGGAGGCGGCACAAGGGCAGGCTGTCCGACTTTCTGATAGGCGCGCGGATAGGAAAATCGAAGAAAGATGGGGGGGGGAGGTGCCTCGATCACTGGGCCGTACAAGTGGGAGGAGAACTTTACAAAGCGCCTGACAGAGCAAGTATTTGACCATGTCGTGCTAAGTCGGTCACCAGGAGAGGGTTTTAGCGGTCATGCTGTGCATCCCTAAGAGAGGAAGTGTGTGAATCATATGATATTTTTTTTCTTACGTCCATAAAGCTGACTTAAACAAAGCAGCTGAAAAAAGAAAGATATATCATAATTTTAGGCTAACGTTTGGCTAATTAAATTATATATTACGAAATTTTATGATATAGTTTCATCAAAAATAAATTTTCAGCCAATATTATCATAAAACTAGCTGAAATAATATTGAGAAATAAATCTACAACAAAAACCTTTATGTAATAATTGTAGGCTCCTTATAGGCTTTTAAAAATGCTAATACCATTAATCTGTACATAAATTTACTATTGAAAAAATAAAAGAATACTGGAACTCTCAATCATAAAGTAAAACTTCGCTAAATCATTATTTTGTATCTAATATACAGTAATAAGATTCTATCTTACCTAATATACACATGATTATGTACAATTTGATGACGTACCACGAATTAAGTGCTCGTCAACTTATGACGAAAATGTTCCCACAATACAAATATAACTGCGCTAATTCGAACTGCAACATTGTACAAATGCTAAATACTTTTTAAACTAGCTAACAGAAACAAGGTTATTCTAACATAATATGTAGTGTTATGTTATAAATAATCTTGTTTCTGCAAAATAATCTTGTTACTGCAATTGAGAAATAAATCGTAAAATGATTTATTTCTCAATTTAAGACTTTACTTTTTGTTGACATCCGCCTTGAATTAAGTGCTCGTCAACTTTACCAGAAAATGTTCCCCACCTTACCACTCGCATTCGGACTGCAACACTGTTATCATTTCCAAATGTATTTTACACTGACGTGGAGAAAGAAGATTGTTTTCATCATAATATCGCTCATGGGCTACAATAGTGGTACAACTCAAAAAATACGAATTTGGAGTTAAAACACTCTCCAGAATTGCAAATTGGTTGAAATTGCAGCATCAAGAGTAGCATATATCTTCAAGTACAGTATTCCAGTAACAAATGGCAGAAGTGTGAAGGCAGGAATGATGCATTTCAATACAAAGTAAAACTTCAAACTGATTTACCTTAACAACTAATTTTCTCGCGCTTAAGAGGGAACTTCTAAAGAACATAAAGTTATGCAATGTTGAGCGAAAATGGCGAATTTTCGGCAGAAAAACTTTTATTATAGGATCCTGGTAACGAAAAAGTGGATAAATCCAGTTGCTAAATTTAGAAAAAAACATTCTCTAAGATGTGGTGCAGCCAGAATCCATATTTTATGGATCCTTAATACCGAACGGTCGATTGGCAGCAAAACGTGTCTCTCCCCGTCTCTATGAACAACGTTTGCGGGTAAACTGTTCAGCCGATTTTCTTAAAGAAAACTGATATTTCCCGATGGATCTAGCTGATGTTGCGGTCCCTTGAATTTGAAACCGATTTTTTTTTCATTTTGGTGGCTACTTTACATGAAGTCCATGGGACATTTTCATTTTTTTTAAAGGCTCCATCGTTTTTTATTACATTTTGTGGTTGGATAGAGTAAAGAACGATTAAGAAATTGGTACAGGTCTTATTTTCGTTGAAAACTGTGATTTTTCGAAAATTGCAAAAAATTAAAAAAACCTCTGCGCCTTCCCACAACTAAAATATTAAAGATAGAGATTTTCCTCCTAATAAATACTGTTCCGTAAAGATAGATTTAAAAATAAGGTAATGTACAGTTTTTCGAAAATTGGAGTATTTTTCGCGCAATTTTGCGTGAAATACGGGCAATTTTTATTTTTGTTATTTTTTTTCTCAAAAAACGGCTCCATAGTTTTTGATGCAATTTTGTTAGTGGATAGTCTGAAGAACGTTTAAAGGAATGGTGTAGGTCTCTTGTTGGTTGAAAGTCAATTTTTCGAAAATTGAAAAAATTCTTAATGTCGGCGCCTTCCTACAACTACAATTATGTAGATTCAATTTTTTTTCCTGAATGAAATTTGCTCATCAAAAACAGATATTTAAATAAGTTCATGTTGAATTTTACGAAAATATGAGTATTATTTGAGTAATTTAGTGACAAAAATAGTCAAACGCTCCCAATTTACTGCGCTTCCTGAACGTAAAATGAGTAGTGATGCAGCTTGATGCTACGTGACTTAGAATTTGTATATTATTTCATATTTCTTTGTTCGTTTCTTCTTCGAGTTTTTGTTGTAAGTTTTAAAATGAATCTTTTAGTAATTATTTGAAACCTATTTTAAATTGCGTCATTTTATTGAGTTAAATGTGAAAAGTTGAATGTGATTTCGCTTTGCGTAATAAGATGGAATAAAAATTAATGCATGTAAAAGCCGAGTAATTTTGATGAATATAAAAATATATTTTTTCTATTTTCATTTTCTTGCGAGAGGTATCAACAATGCTAATTGGCAAAATGTGTGTCCCATACGAATTATCGGACATTGTTGCTTGTCACCCATTGCTGTAACGCTGCACTTATAACAGAAGCTAACAGTATACTCTCTGAACAGAAGGCGATAATGACTGCTGCCTTTTCTTTCACACATTTTAAACGAATAGTTTTATTTACGGCTAAAATACGCATCGTGGATATCGTTGGTACACTTATGTAGAGTGTGAATACACTGAATTCAACAGCACGTACTTTAACTCCTAGGCCGAGTGCCAGTACTTCCGTTTGCAATGAATTTCGCAGCAGTATTTTTTTTTAAATTACTTCTCAAAATGTCCGGTGAGGTATGTAATATACCATTTAATATAATCTGATTACTAAAAATATTTACTGTGTATTGAATAAAAAAAACGGTTCATTAAACCGTATGACTTCTTCAATAACGTAAAGGAACCAATGCCGGCGAGTTTTTCCAGAAGAGCGTGAACTAAATTAAACTTCTTTCGAATTCTTGGCTGTCCGGGATTAGCCGCGTCATGGTTGATGGAGTTAAATCCCGGGAGCGGCTAATCCCGGACAGCCAAGAATTCAATGACTCAGGCCGCGGAAGCCTACGACTCTATATTACACTTCCTTTATTTAAAAATTAGGCCATTATAGCCAAATTGTTTCTTACCGCCTTGAAGAATAGAAATTTTACTTTCATTTCAATTTTTTGGGGGAGTGTACTTCCCCGTGGTTGATCTAACGAACATACTACTTTAAAGTTTTATTTTCCTGCGCTTCGTTTGAGGCGGTGTCAATATATAAATAAAAAGGTGGCAAAAAATTAATTTAATATTACAAATCGTAGAATATTAATTTAATTAGTTTATTAGTATTAAGCGTTATTTATCATTTGTGATATACTATGAATAACCGATAAGAAAGTTGAAATCTAAATACAGATGGAAATAAGCGTTTTCCCAAGAATTGATATTATTCGCTAAGCGAGTGTTTTGTCGATCCTAGTTTTGTCAACCCTGCGTTGGCAACAATGCGTTGATCGCTTCTTGGTTGAATTGGACGCTTTCAAGTAATAGCTGAGATGTTAGTAGCGCAGAAAACGCATTTTAAATATTACGTAGCTGAAAATGAAATTTCAATATTACGTAGCTGTTTTCAATAACGCGAGGAAGTCTGTGCTGTCGTAGCTCCACTAGTCTGGAGTTGTGACACTATTGCAACACACGAACGACATGTATTTCGGTAAGTACTTGTGGACATAAATCTTGAATTAAGTGCTTGTCAAGCCAAAAATGTCCCCCCCCCCCTCGGTAGTTCTGACATCAGTATCAAATTCTTTTTTTAAACTAGGGAATTGAAATAAAATGATTTATACATCATAAATATTATTTCTATAACGTGTTATGTAAACATTCCTTCCCGGATGAACTACTCTGTCAATCACAGCAAATAAGGTGTCTCTAAAGCTGGAAGTCCTCGATGTCTGCACGCATAGTTTACATTTTTGTGTATGTTATATAAACATTAATATGATTTTTTGAAATGTCGACATTACACATAATCTGGCGGTAAGGCGGGTAGTATCAGGTATGTCAGGCAAGGCAGCACAGGGGGAGAGGCAGCGTGGGTTTGAACAGGCTTGGGCAGAGCAGGGCAGATCAGGCCACAGCACACCAGACTAGGGAGAGGATACACAATAGACGCAACGCATTCCTCTTCCTGTCTGAATAGATGAATAAGATAAGGAAATAAATATATATCCAGACAAGTATAAGGATACGGCTTTAAACATCCCTTGCGATTTGATGCCAGGGGTTTCCACAAGTAATTAATTTCCACTAATATTTGCAGTGGCGGATTTATTAATAGGCAAATCTAGTTACGTGGCTAGGGTGAGTTAGGGGAGTTTTGGAGGAGTGGCACATTTTCAGTGCAACTTTGTGTACATAATGTTTATTGAATGTTACGTTAAATTTAAAAATATAATATTTTTATGTTCAATTTTACGCTTTTTTCAATATTAAAACATTGGAAGAAAATTCACCGCAGGATTTGCCCCCGGTTTTTTCGAAGAACTGATCTTTACACATTATTTCCAAATCTGATATTGCCTTTCGCATGTATATGTGTACACCTAATTCAAATTATTGGGCTGAAAGATCATTTTCGGTTTAGAAGCGTGTCAATAACAAATTAAGACCAATAATCGGCAAAAGTGGATTAAATTTACTTTCCATTCTATGCCATAAAATTATATTTTACTGCAAATAGATTGTGATGATATTATCATTAAATTTGCAAATCAAAAAGTTCCACAAAAACATTAAAATCAAAATTCAATAAATTATACGGGAGGCATAAAAAAATTTGCCTCGGAGGGCAATTACATAAATCCGCCACTAAGTATTCGAGTAGGTAGGCGTAGGTACTTTTTCTTGATAGTAGGTAGGAGTAGGTACTTTTTATTGACATACGCCTGAATTAAGTGCTCGTGAACGTTGGCCGAAAATGTTCCCAAAGCCCCCTTCTGCGCATATTTGGCCAGTAGCCCAATCTAAAATATTATTTTAATATAACAACCTGAAACAATATTACTTGTTACATAATTGTCGACACGCGTCTTGAATTAAGTGCTCATGAACTTATATCGAAAATGTTCCACGCTCTTATCTCGTACCGCACGCATTCGGAATGCAGCACTGATATAAATGCCAAATATTTTTACTTAGGGCTCTTTACTTTCGCACTTACGTAGTAATATACGTAGTACGGAGAAAGTTATGAAATGTTGCGGATAATGGATTTCAAGATTTAAACGTATGTACACGTTTTGGGGTCCACTCGACTTGGAAATATCAATTTTGGTGAAAATCCTTTATATGGTTTAGCTTCTAGCGTTGTTCACAGACAAAAGGACGGACAGCGTTTCGACGTGAACCATTTTTTCGGTATCAAGGACCCAAAAAATTGGGATTCTGACTACACGACGTTTTAGAGGAAATACAGTCGACTCCGGTTATTGTGAACTCGGATATAGTGAACCCTCGGTTATAGTGAACTTAAGTGACTGGTCCCGTTTCACATACATTATAAATAAGCATAAGAAAACTCAGTTATAGTGAACTTGAACCTCGGCTATAGTGAACCTAGGAAATACAACGTCCTCGAAATTAATTCCCTACTGGAAAAGAATATATCGCCACAGTTCCACAAATTCCAACACTAGGCAGCCTGAAAAAAATGTCGGCTAAAGGCCATAATAGAAGTAAAGGGGTAAAGGGGGCTGGAAATGGGCACCTTTCTGATGACCTTATGCCATTCAGTTTCACGGCGGAACAAAGGTCGTGTCCTGCATGGGCTACAACTGATATCGGCGCAATTGCTTTCTTCAGTTTCAATCTTGGTGTTCTTGATATTCCGACGGACAAAGCGCGTACTGCCACAACCTGGCGATATCCGCCGTACCGCGTGGAAAAGCGATTTCATTAGCAGCTTGTGCGTGCCATCGCGCTACCGAAAGCATCTCGTATGTTATTAGTAGGGAACGGATTTCCATTTAATTACATGTTTTTACAGGAACTAGATACCTGCATTCAATAATATTTTTTTGAGTTTACAAGATATTCTGAATGAATTGTAACTATTTTTATTTTACATATTTTTACATATTTTGGTGTAATTACATATTTTACATATTTTACCTACTACTACATATTTCGTTATATTTTAATATATTGTGACGTCGTGGGAATACACAATAATCACAGACACGAGCTTCAATGATAAATATGTACAGGTTTATTCACAATATGTACAGTAATAATTTAAGTTACTCAGCTCTGGTAGATCTTTACTTCCCTGATCGCAGGAGCGATCCTTAAAAATGAATAACTGACTCGTGGCCCGCGCCACTCCTCAGCGAGCCTCCCGCACACAGCAGACAGCTCCGGCGACCTCCGTCATCCGTGGATATAGTCCACAACGGCGTCCCAACACATGGGTTGCCGCACGAGCCTAGCTCGGCTCCGCACCGCCCTGGGCGCAAGTTTTGTGCGTTCGCACGAGGGTTCCCACTCAGCTCAACAAACCCCGCCCCCGCGCTCTGCGTTCGCTCTTATATAGCTACCACCCACGTGACCTGAAACGTCACTGGGTTTTGCACACGGCCCGCGCTAGTCGCTTTGCCAGGCATTTTTGGACATCCATTTCCATGGATTCCAAGAATTTGTCACGCGGCACGCGGCAAAAATGCGCTGTCCCGTACTTTGGGCATCCCTTTCCCTAGCTCTTAGGATTTCTCAGAATACCTCGGCGTGTCACATCCTGCCTGGCCCCTGGCGTCTAATCCTCTGCCGCTGCACCTTTGTGGCGCCCCGGCGGTTGCCAGCTGTAGCCCTACAATACGTTACAATATTTATACGTCGAAACGGAACATTTCAGATGCGTGTTTGTGTTATGTATTACGGAATCATCTTTCTTGAAAGACAAATGTGACCATCATATCTGTGACCACCATTCTATGACCACCATATCTTCGCCATAATTGTCAACCCCACCCCCAGCTTATTGCGAGCCTCGTCATATTGCGAGCTGATATCACATGAAAGACTTGCAGAAGAAAGCAATAGAAGCACGAGAAAATACTCATATTTTGAAAACTTGTACATGACCTTTTTTAAAGAACTAATTTTAAGGATAATTTCATTAAGCAAAGAATATTTATTATTAAAATTGTACTAGTTATGCAATGTTCTTTTTTGTAATTTTTGTATTTACAGAGAGTGCTCAGAAAATGAATCCTAAACTATTTTTATAAACGTACTTGGTCCTATTTGAGAAACGAACAAAAGAAAAATTTGGAGCAGTGTTTTAAGAAAATATTTTTAATAGCCTGATTTTCAGGCAAAAATTACACAAAACTACTCTTATTTTCGAAAAGACATGCACGGCCTTATATAAAAAGCTGATTTTGAAGAACACATCATTAAGAACATAAGTCTGTCTTTAATGTTTTTGTCGTGGGAAGACGAGGACAAAATTATGAACTTTTGTATTGTAATGATTTACACGATCCCCGATAGTATGCGTTTGGATAATAGACAATTTGAAAACATTTACAGCAAAGGCGCCATAATAAATAAAAACCGATTGGGGAAGAAAATAAAGTGAACCCGATACTTGTGCAAGTTTTGACCATAGACATTAGATCCGGCTTTAATGTAGGAACATTTTAAAAGTTATCCCAGTAAAATCGCGTCAGGCAATAAGAAGTAATTGAAAATTCTGTATTTCGTATATTTGTGTTAAGGAGAATATTAATGGAGTCCATTGTTGGAGCGATGAAACGCTTATAAAGAAGAGGGTTTTTCGAATAATGCAAGAGAACGCGATAAGATATCAAATTCAGACTTTCGGGGGGAAAAAGAAGAGAATTAGCGGCATCATGCAAAATTTATCCCATTTAAATATCTTGACGGGAAGTATCGAAATTTTAATAAAACAAATAAATTAATTCAAGCAAAAGTTTAGCAAGAAGAAGCAATTAGCGAACAATTGCAATGCGTTCCGTTTCACATCCAAAAACGGAAAATAGGGAAAATAAAAGGAATTTGACCAAAGGAAAACAAGAGGAAAACATCGAATTTTAGGAAATTGCCGGGAGAATTTTATTAAAACAAAAACGGAAATAAAGTGTTTCGGGAAACGTTAAAAATTAAATATTTTGTGAGAACCAAAGTGACGCGATCGTCAGTTATCAAGCGATCGGGAAAAGTGTTGAAGCAAAAATAACAATGCTAAGTTGGAAAAATTTTATCAGAGTATGCCTGAACTTGGTGGAGGCAAGACGTGTGTTCGCGTAGGCGATGTTTGGAAATTTTTTTAAAGTGCGGAAGTAATGGACAGAATTTGCAATAGTAACTGGGAATACATGTAAATTATTTAATATTTCGTGAAAAAGAATTTCATAAAAAAACGAGTTTTCGGAATTACTGTGAAATTCGGCAACGCCCGTTGGACTCGCGAGAGCGGGCGATAATGAGCGTGGCCATATGAGAAATTTTGCAACGGTGGGGAGCGCGACGTTGCATTTACGATTAGTGGCGCGGAATTCAATTCGGGACTCAGAGATTTTCAAATAACTTGGAATATTTATGAGAAAAGGTGGCAGCGTGAATTCCGACATGTTGCGTGAATAGTGATGCGTACGCGAGTGTGTTCCGTGACTGGTGGCGACAACGGGAGGCGCTGTTGTGCGTGGATAATCGCACAAAACACCCGGATTCTTCGCGGAAGCAGCATCATACGTGAGCAAAAGTATTTTGACATTTGTTTCTTGTTTTTTACGAAGTGAAGAACGCTCTGTCGAAGATCAAGTCATGTGATTAATAGATATTTAATACGTAAATTTCGACAGAATGCATTCTGGGGTTTTAGTCATATGTGTGAATGGCATTTGTTTTTGTTTGTTGTAAATAATCTGTGTGAATGAGAAAGTATATGTCCATGTTTCGTGTATTGTGGGAAGAGAATTATCTATTTGTTGTTGTTTCTTTTGTTGCTGGGTTATGTCAATGTGTGCCGTCAGAGGCACCAGTGCTATTACAGCACTAGATATTGTGAATTGAAGGAAAACACGAGAAAAGAGGAAATTTGAATAAATTTCATGGCCACCTTTGGGGTCATGATTGGTAAAATCAATATGTGTTCGTAGTCATTCACGTAGCACTAGAACTGATCCACGCACGTGAGTGCAGTACCTTGCTCGCGTCTGTACAGACGCACCGCAGACCACGCCCAGGTGAGTCAAAAGGCCAGGTAAGCTAGCAGACGGGCAATTGTGAGTAGGAGAACGGGAAGATTATCATATGTGGCAACCCAACGCGAGGCTAGTGTTTGTTTGTTTGTTTATAAGAAGGGCTAGAGCAGGGCAATCTATTACAAGTAGCAGTTTGACGTGCCGGGCTTGTAGAAAGTATTACAAGTGGCCGCACAACGGTGGACACGGGCTAGGCCGGTGTACGGACACGCCGCCGCCGCCGCCCCCACCCGTTACAGTATTTGTCGAAAATTCAAAGTTCGACGGAAATGCAACATCTGTCATTTTTTAAGCACTTTTTGCACTAACCGAAAGAGAAAATTGAAGCTTTTTTCGAGAAAATGTTAAGTTTTCATGTGAAGTAAACCCATGAATAAAAATATTCGTTTCAAATTCGCAGCGCCTTGAGTTCGACCAGATCGATAGGAAAATATTAGTTTTAATGTAAATCCTGTTTACGGTTCAGAAGCTAGCGTTAATGGACAGACGGACAGATGTTTGCCGTAAACCAAATTTTTGGTATCACGAACCCACAAAACGTCGATTGTGACTACAGAAAATGTTAGAGGAAGTAATTTTCTACATATAGGAACACTTTATCCACTTTTTTGGTAGCAGGGTTCCACAATTTGATAAAACGCCTGGTTTTGCCACGCCTGGTTTTTTACAATACTTTCTCTATACTACGTAAGTAATATTAAGATTAGAGGAAGTAAAATTAAGATTTCTAAGGAACACTGGTATTTTTGTTCACCATACGGAAGTAATCAACATCTACAATAATAACTTAAGAATTTTCTCATTAAATGCGACAAACTTAACACATTCACTAGTACATTTATTTTAGAATGAGCAGAATACGTACTTTGTGTTCAAGATAATATGGATGTGCCGGTAAATTTCAAGTTACAACTTTGGGATGACGCAGTTGACAGAGAGAGAAAGACAATGGTCTACATGGAACACAGATCATCACTTTCGTATGATTGGTCTATTATCGTCCTTTGCTAAGCGAAGTAGAGTTAAAAGGGAATTGCACGCAATCCTAACTCCTGACCGAGAATGCATTGGCACAGTTCCGGTATATGGAGCACGCGATCTCAGATGTGTTGTGGCCGAAGTGCATCGTAGGCTAAACAGTAACTCGAGCAACACGTAAACGGAGACGAAAAAAAAATTAGATCATTTTAAAATCCATTCGTTTACAAAATCCGCGCGTAAACGAACATTTGTTTTGTTTGGGTATTATTTAGGGACATTCCACACCAAATCTACAACGGCCCCAACCCTTACAGTTTCAGATTTTTTCCAAATTGCGTGTGCCTGAAGTAATTATTTTTATAAATAAAATTGCGGCTTATGATAGAGTAGCAAAATTATTTTTAAAGCTACAATGATTTAATGAGAATAATTTGCGGCGCGCAATATCAATAAATGTATTATCTCGTTCATTTTCAAACAACGAACAATTGGTACTATAGAATGGCACAGAGTTTCTGGAACTAGTTAGTTACCTAATTTCTTTGATCTGGGCTACCTTTTAGGACTTGCTCCACTCTCTTCTAAGCTACCATTTATTCGCTGTCCAAACTACTTTTTTTTTTACAGTTTCTCCATTTTTCAGTCTAGTAAAGACGGAACTAAAATATGACTTAAAGAATATTATGAAAGAGTGAAACCTCGTTCTTTACAGAAATTTTCATTGAAAAATTTGGAGCGAGTTTTGAGAAAATGTTTAAGCATTTCTGTAAATTGGAAATTTGAAGCAGTTTTACATTGGAAACTTTTGAGTTTTCGAGAAACTTCATTGGAAATCACTTGAAGCACTTGTACTCACAAATGCAATAATTTATACAAATTACTGGTAATATAAATATCAACGGTGTGAGATATTAGAGTAATAGAAAGTTATGTAATGCTGCAATAAGAAATGCCAAGTTTTGAAAGAAAAACCCGTTCTGTCCAAAACTCTTACTACGAGAAAGTAAAACCGTTTCGCACATTTCAATTTACGCAGTAGTTGCTGCTCAGAGAACACTTCATAGTCCTCTTAATACGAAAGGTAAATAATTGCAATTTGTGATGTAGGCTTTTCCGGTATTAGATAAAATATAAATTCAGTGGATTATTATTCATACTATCGTTACAGCTTCACGTAGGTTACCAGTGTCCGTTATGCCATCAGACATTTTAGGCAAAAATTTTGCTTCTGAGGAGTCACGCAAAAATACTAATCAACTTGCGGAGGATGGATGGATGTGTAATGCTGTCACAGATACACGGGCCAATTCCTAACGAGAAAGAAAATGCCAATGAAAATGATGAACTTCTTCAGCTATGAGTTCTTCCAACGCGAACCATTGGTTCAGAATTTGGGAGGGTTACACCAATTTGAATCGTATGATGAATATCTACATAAATAAAATTGTATTGTGTGTTTGTTATTTCAGAATAACTGTGTTTTTGAACTACCATATGCTCATTTAGGTGATAAATCCATTTAAATTGGTTTTGTCTGTCTCTTGTGTCATCTCGATCGGGTTTTTGTCCAGTTTCCCTGATCCATTGAGCAAATGCTGAGATGGCCCCTTGATTTGCTTCTGGACGTAAATGTAGCTTCACTATGCGCACGTTTTGTTGAGCTTTCCTTTTGCTTGTTGTGGTAGTAGAGCTTAGGGTGAGTTTCTATTTTGTTAGCAATATAGAAAAATCAAATCTGTTCGTTCGTTTACCGTTACAAATAAGTTTTCTATAATTCGGCAACGAAAATATCTAGTTTTTGAAATGTTAATCTTTTGCTTTTTTAAATTTATTATTATTACTATTATTTTTTCATCTTTCAACTATTAATAGTTAAGCCGTTCCGCGCGGATAAGCGATCAGTTTCATAAGTTGCTTGCGCCAATCCGCTGCCGAAAGTATCTCGTATGTTATTAGGTGAGTATAGAGGCCTCCGGGGTATAGGATGGTTATCCAACAGTGCAAGAGGCATTGAAGGGTGTGAAGACTGCATTACGATATTTAGACACCGAGGACAATGCAGAATCAAGTGTGGAGAGATCATGAACTCTGGAGAAGGATCTAGAGAAATTACTAATGAAAAAATGTACGAAGCAAACGATTGAAAATAATTGATTTTTGAAGGACAAATAATGATATTGAAATAATTAATTGTTCGTGCTGCTAATGTATTTCGCTTTATCTGTATAATAATGAAATTAATCGCTAGGGGGAAATTCTATTTAATTTTGAAATCATCGGATATAGTGAACCAAAAATGTTAGTCCCCAGAAGTTCACTATAAACGGAGTCGACTGTATACCGTCTTCAACATAATCATAACACAAATAATTGCACATTAATAATTTAAAGATGACAATTAGACAAATAATACGAACAAAAAGTTTATATAAACGGTTTATTACAAATGTGTTATTATTTTTACACCATTTTCAATTCTTATAAATAAAATTGACAGAGACATAAAATTGACAGACTCCCAATGAAACTTCTTAATAGTCATTGACCCCCTTTAAAATTCCATCGTCCCCGTTTGGAACCCCTGCTCTAGACGATTGGAAGGCCTGCATTTGAATCGAATGAATAGTTTGCTCTGTGACAGACAAGATATACAGATAAATCGGGCGCAGCTATTCGCTAAAAATTCTATCGATTTCATCCAATGTGTTTTTGTTTTGTCCAGAAGATTTCTCGACTAAATAAAGGGTGATTACACAATATAGTGTCAAAGTGCTCTTTTCAAGGATCTTAGCGAAAATGTATTTCTACTTTAAGAACAGTTTTGTTGATCTAGTTAATGTATTGTATTTGATATAACATAAATTATAAATATCACTGACTCCATTGAGTAATGTCAATATAGCGAGCCTTCTTTGTTGGAAAATAATGCATTAGCCTGCTCTGATGACCACACGTTGTAAGGCACAATGAGATGCATACAATGGAAGTATCGATAAGTTCTTGCACAGTGAGAAGAAGGGTTATAAAGAAAGAAGAAATATTAGAGTTCAAGTAAGAAAAAAGGTGCATAAAAATCTGACAAAGATTTTTTCTCGAAAAACATGTTAATAGTGAGCTGAAGCGGGGACTATGCACACGAGAACTTCAAATCCCACGAATTCTACTTCCCGTTACATCTGCGTGTGAAAATTTACAAATCCAGTCTGTTCTCAAACCACCTGCGAAATATCGACGCTTTCTCGTAGTATCGTATGTTACTATGTTAAATTATTATTTGTAACAAAAAACGAATTATATACCCTGCTGAAGGTTCGCCTTATTTGCACGTATGTTTATTGAAGTAAAAATACATTCACGTGTAATTTTTCAATTAATTATTGGTATAAGTTCACAGACGAAAACACATTAACAGCTGTAATCAAATTCTTATCTTATGATGTGACCATTACCTTTTGGCCGTTTTTCAATATTATTCGGGATACGCATTCTTCAGTTTGCCACAATTGAAGACTTGAAATAAAAAAGATCTAAGTGCCATTTGTGTTAAATTTGTGATTCTACCAGTATAATGATGAATGAATGAAGCCCTATAAAATAAATAAAAACCAAAGTCTAGACGCATTTCTTGACAGTGTTACGAGGTGATTATAAGTTGCAGGAGTTGTATCTGCCAATAGGTTTAACGTACACGTACAGGTTTAACGTACACGTACAAAACTATTTTTTCTCGAAAGTATGAAAATGGCACTTACATCCTTTTTTATTTCAAGTCTTCAATTCACGCTGTGTATTTTTATAAATTATAATGGATTGTAATTATTAGCGACCTGTAACAATAAAAAAGGCTGCTGGTACAAAACCGCACACAGTTGTTTTCCAAAATTAGCACGCACTGTGCTCAAGAACAACAAATAAAATACTTTATTCAAACAGGCAGGAAAATGGAGGCAGGAATGGACTTAACCATTCCGACTGTTAAACAATGATTGAGATTTTTACAATAAACACACTATCAAACAACCGAGGTGGAATTCGAATCCAATAACTTCAATAGAGACAATTTACAGTTTCGCTACCGCCGCCCCAATTACCCGGGGCGAGTACATCTATTTTCTTCCTCCAAATTCCACCCATCAATAACCCGAAAAAATCTCCGCATGGCAATTCATTCATCACCAGACTCGCCCTTTTCCCAGGTACCTTCAACCACAAATGTGACAAGGTTGCATGTCCGCCTGCGTGTGACCGCTCCACACCCCGACCTTGGATTAGCGGTTACGTCGCTGACCCAATCACGGCGTGCACCTGTAGGTAAATCATTTTTTCCCGCCGCCCGGCGCGGCACGAGCGCGCGAGAGGGCAGGCGGTTCCTGTGGATCGACCGGTGGGAGAGGAATGGGTGATGGTCGTTCGAGCGGACTGGTCGGGGGCGCGGGCGGGCGCGGGCGAGCGGACGCGGGCGAGCGGGCGCGTGCGTGCGTTCTAGCGGGGGCGTTTGAGCGGGGGCGTTTGAGCGGGGGCGTTTGAGCGGGGGCGAGCGGGGGCGAGCGGGGGCGTTCTAGCGAGGGCGTTCTAGCGGGGGCGAGTGTGGGTTACTCTACAGCACAGGCGAGCGGGTACGGGCGAGCGGGGACGGCGAGTGACGGGGCGTGAGCGGACGGGCGAGCGGGGACGGGCGAGCGTGACGGGCGAGCGGGGACGGGCGAGAGCGACGGGCGAGCGACGGGGCGAGCGGGGACGGGCGAGCGGGGACGGGCGAGCGGGGACGGGCGAGCGGGGACGGGCGAGCGGGGACGGGCGAGCGGGGACGGGCGAGCGGGGACGGGCGAGCGGGGTCGGGCGAGCGGGCGCGGGCGAGCGGGCGCGGGCGAGCGGGCGGGCGGTCGAGCAGAGACGGGCGAACGGGTGCGGGCTTTCGAGCCGGCGCGTGCGGATGGGCGGGCGGGGGCGGGTGCGGGCGGTTTGTTGACGGGCGCCTTTCGCCCGGGCCGCGCGCGTTGCCTGGCGACGCGGCCTGAGCGGGAAAGCTCCCGCCGACCTGAATAATTGATGATGAGAAGCGCCGTACTCCGTTACCGAAGGCGACCGCCCGTGCCCATTAGTTATCCGGTTCAGACGGAATAACGCGCGCTCGCTGCTTCAGCCGCGGTGGATTATTTACCGCGGAATCCACTCGCCGGGGGGCGGGCCCCGGTGGAGTCGGTGAGTGGGTGGGCGTGCCGTGAGTGCGCTTGTGGACGCCCCTCGCTCATGGCCTTCGATGTCGTGCGCGACAGACCGGTAAGATCATATTTAATGAGGGGTTACACATTACATAGAGTTGTGTAAATATTTGGAAACTTTCTTGGAAGAATGTGCATGATATTTGTTTCGCGGAATTTAAAGAACCTGCTTACTTCGGCGTACTCGAGTAGGAAGATTCTAGTTCTTAAGTGTCAAGAATAATTTAAATACAAAAGGGATGTAAAGACGACGCACGCTAGAGGGATACAATTATATGATCGAATAGTTTATCATAATGGACAGAAAATGTTGACTTTTAGTTAACGACTGAGTGAAACATGTCTACCTTATGCACGGATATTGTTGACCACGAATGATAATGAAAATGTCAGTTTTGGTGCTGGTTCCAGCAGTACTGGCAATAGTTCTTTTTACAACGAAATATTATTCCTGATATGTACGGGCATACGTTCACTTGCCTTGACTAAATCCGCCTATTTATTGTTTTCGTTTTGTGGCGTTGATTAAACTCCAGTTCCCATAGACATTTTCACTTAATACACCATAATTTTCTATCATAACGTTGGCAACACTGATGTTGACATCTTAAAGTGAACAAGTGAATTTAATTTGAACAAGTGAATCGCGCTGTATACGAACAAGTAAATCGCGTACCTACGAACAATATTGCCTTGGAACTTATTAAATTTGAAGACTTTCAAGTGAATACTGAGAAAACAGTGTTGAGAGTTATGTTTGAGAATGAATGAAAGTTCTTACGTTCGACTTCTCACTTTTATGTTCCTAAGTGAAGAAATACCGATTTTTCTAATGAATGTGTCCCAGAACGAATTCTTATTAAACTTAACTAACACCTTATTCATAGAAATACACAAAACAGTCGCCTTTTAATGTTTATATAGATTCGCATACAAAACGATTAATAGAGAAATTGCAGAAGTAGAAATGATCACAAATGAGACTGAGTTTGTGGAGTTTTAATCTCTTCAAATTTAAGGGATAAAATATGTAATTATTAAGCAAATCAGGGGAAGAATAAAATGTGGTTGTAGATTTTGCGAAAGAATTTTCGAAACCAATTGAGAATGCTCCAGGATTAGAGAATAACCCAGAAGAACAGCTTACAGGTACATTATTGTGCATATTAGCAAAAATCGTAAAAATTTAGCTGAACTAAACTCTATCTATTCGCATCAACTCCTGCAAGTATTTTTTATGGTGATTATAATTTTGAAATTGCAATTTTACCAGTCCATATCCCATATGGAGGCAACATTCAAGGTCACTGGGTGTTGGGTATTTCTGAAGAGGATTTTAACATTATCAGCTACTACAATTCATTGGTAGGTCGAATGCTAGGTACTGTAAGAACATATTTGAACAAAGCTACGCATGAAAGAAATGACGAATGAAAGAAATTTTCAACACACCAAAATTACTTTTAAAATAGTGTAGCGTCGCGTGGTCCGGCGCCGCTGCGTCGGGCCGCTTCGGGGAAACCCGCCCTAAGCCGGATGTAGACTGGGGGGTGTAGGACGGCGGCGCCACGCCGCGCCGGCTGGAAAGCCCCGTAGGAATCCCGGCTGGAAAATCCCTGAAAAGGACGCGCGCGGACGCGAGTTTAAGAGATGTCGGTTGCAGCCCTGGAAGGGCTGACCAGCGAGCCGTATGACGCCCGCTGCTTGTAGGGAGGGGGCGAGCCGACGGATATTTAAGGCTGCGCCGACAGGCGCCTCGCGGGATACGCAGGGTGTCGAAAGACGAGAGGTATCTCCAGTGCTATCATTGCACGTGATCTTCAGGTCGAAGATCGGTTTGGCGACAGGCCATGTAACTGGTGTAGTTACGGGACTCTATGTTCGACAGCTTCGCACCTCGCGTTGCTTTTTGCTGCTTCCGAAGCAGTGGTTCTGGGCGAGGCCTAGGGACGGTCGCGGGGTTTCGCGGCTAAGAGAACTGAAAGGTTGCGAAGGGGCTAAATTTTTGTATTATAATCTTTATACATTAATTGTAAATATACTGTAAATATATTGTAAATATCAATCAGAACAGTCGTCTGTGTTTTTCATTCTAGTACGTCACAATAGTTTACAGCGTCGGTGTCGTCACATTCAACTAGTTACATTTTATTTTGCGAGTGAGAGATGTTGCGACACGAAGCCGACAGGCCGAGTAGCGCAATCTTACGAGAAAAATAAAACTTTTACCACGTATGTCATACACACTTTTACTTTCTCGCTACGGAGCAGAGAGAAAGTAATGCTGAGCGAAAAAACGGCGAATTTTTGGCAGAAAAGCTCTTATTTCAGTGCCCTGGTAACAAAAGGGTGGATAAGTCCAGTTGCTAAATTTAGGGGGAAAATCCTCTAACATGTGGTGTAGCATTCATGTTTTGTGGGTCCCTGATACCGAATAATCGAATGACGGCAAAACTTCTTTCTGTCCGTCCGTCCGTCTGTGACAACGCTAGCGGCTAGGTACATGCTGCTCCGTATTACGGTGTTATTTTTTCCCTGGAAAATTAATTACTTCTTAAAATACAATATTAATATTTATCATATTTCCTATTGACAGAAATCAAGATGGAAATTGAATTAACCTTACGAATTATGTGTTATGTTTAGTTAAACTTATTTTGCAGAAAAAGTAGGAAAAAGTTTTTTACGATATTTACTTCTTAGTGCTGTCACATTCGCTATAAGTAAATGCTGTGTTTGAGGCTGATCTACCATAAGTTAAAAGATTCTGGATGGTTATTATTGGAACAGACCTTCTAAAGACTTGACTTACTGTATATGGTGTATAGCCGCTGTCGGAGTTGTTATTGTTGAAACTGAAAAATTATTTTTCACTGACTTATGTTATTTCTGAAATCAACCATTCAAACAACGAATTAAGTGGTTTATCAGGTGGCTCACATTGTATTTGCTCTTTATCAAGAAGGGTTTATCTTTTCACTGAGTAATCACGTAATTAGTACAATGGAACAACGGAATATTTGCTCAACCGCAAACATGCACAAGCCTGTCGATGAATTACGTATATGCGCTGTTGTTTCTACACGTTCAGGAGTTGGAATAGACGATGACAGTGTGACACAACAAATTTCATTCTCAAATACGGAGCTCTTTAAATAGCAATCAAGTGAATACTTATTTATGATACGAGCGGTAAAAGAGGCATTTTATTTTGCGAGTAGTAAATTTTGCGAGACGAGGCCTATCAGCCGAGTACCGCTTTCCTACGAGCAAAATAAAATCACTTTTTCTATGTGTGTCACACTATTTTTCAGGCAGCCTTACTGAAATTACTTTTATTTTATTTCGAGCATACAAATCACTATGTTGCATTAAAGTCAGTAGTAGCTGATGCGATCAGTCGAAAGTTTTTTTTTTTGTTTGTATTCACGATGTTATCAGAGGTAATACCACGAGTGCTTTGGAAATTGAGGATACATCACCCGACTCGCGAAGCGAGGAGGGGATTTATCCGAGAATTTCGAAAGCACGAGTTATATTTAATAGGACTATCCCACGAATGAAATTATGTCCAACAGAGTTCCAAAATGCGCAAAATATTGAAAGTAAACTGAAAGCTATGTTAAAATCAAAGAAGATATGGTGTAGTACATATGCGGCATCGACTTTATTTATTTATTTTATTTATTTATTTTACGTCAAAAACAGTTCAAACTGCGTATGACGTGCTATGGGGAAAAGTGAATACTTAGCGATTAGCGACTTAGCGATTGATGTGTACCACCTCCTAAGTACATAAGTCACAGTGGGGGCCACCTCCTAAGTACATAAGTTACAATGGCCAGTGGGGAGCAACAGTAAGAAAAATAGGATAGAAAAAGCGATAAACTTTTTGAGATACACGGCCCTAATTGGGGTATTTTGTATGTATAGTTAAACACTATTGGTTTTAATTTCACGAGGGGAATAGTCTTCGTAATTACGCTTCGCATGTCCTAAAAGTATTCATTTTTACTCGGGTCTGTCTAAAAAAGTATTTTATTGCTTTATTTACACGCCTCTCAAGTGTTTGTACGATTATACGGGCTATATTTTTTCATTCAAACGTTAACGCATCCCTGATTAGATATTTTTATGCAGTGTAGAGAAAGTTATCTAAAGCTACAAAATCTTGATGTCAAATTTTGATGGAAATTCGTTTTGGGAAAACTTGATAACCAAAATCTTTTTTTACTTTCTCGAACACTAGTCGGTGAATTTCGTAAACCGGTTTTCGTGGCACCTACCATTGCACTTTTAATTTATTCCTTAAAAACCAAGGTTAATACATAAAAAAAATTCCTCGTTTCATAAATTTTTTTCGTAATGTTTTCAGTTACATTACCTACTAGATATTCGCCTACAAACTTAAACAAATTTCATAATTACTCATATTTCGAAACCTCCAGACTTGTTATATAAATAATTATGATTTTTAATATTATTAAAATTTTGTAACGTTATTGCAAACACGTAATAATACGATTAATAACTTTTAAAAATCATAAAACCTGGAAGATAATTGTTTCGTTATACTGTTCTGAAACTTGACAAGTTCAAACTGAGCGCGATTTCGTCGCGTCGTAACAAACAAAAACCACTCGGACGGTTTCTGAACACTTTTTGTTAAACCTGATCGTCGTAAACTTAGTTTAGACAGCGCCGCATGCCATACGCTAATTATAATATGATTCTAGAACTCACCAATAGTATCATGTCCTTGAGAAGCCTAAAGTTCCGTAGCCTGCGTCAGAGCTTCGCCGAGCGAGCAGCCACACGCAGTTGCTGTAGCTATAGCTGTAGCTGCTCCGTGCGCACCGAAGCGCAGCAATGAGGCGCGGTTGGGAGCCGCGATGCCAGTCGCACCGGAGCCTGTCACAACATGCTCGGCTTGTGCGCGGCACGCTGCTGTATCGCGGGAGGCCTGCAACGGCGGGCGTTTCACTGCTCGTATTTTGTCTTATCCTCTGTTTGTTGAACGGCTGGCCTGATAGGAGTTCATTGGTTTACTGTCCGGCAATCGGCCGTCCTTTTGAGTGATGGGCACGGTAGATACCCAGTCATATGAGTACATTATAACCAGTCATGTGACAAGAGAGACGGAGATTCCAAGGAATGAGTTTGTAGTGTTCGAAATGTACATAAAATACTTCTTTATTAATAACTGTATACTCAAAAGGTTTCTTTCTTTTTATAGATGATTCTTTCTGTGTTTGGATTCTTTCGCTGAATGAATGAAACCTTTTTGATCGGTGTAAAATTATCGTCAATTGAGATTTTACTCCTCTCCTAAGTGCTAGATATCAAGTTTATTTTAGTATGTTAACAATTCTAATGTCCGTCTGTCCGCACCCATGCCCGCCCGCCCCCACGCACGCCCGTCCGTCCATCAGTCCGCAATATTGCACTAAAATTTTTAAAACCATGTGCATGACTTTAGTGAAAGAACTACTTATGGATAACAAATTTCATTTGAATGAAAAATCTCGATCTTAAGTTTTATAGTTGTAGGAAGACGCCGAAAAAAATTCAAACTGTTGCAATTTTCGAAAATTCAGAGTTAATATTACAATATTATCTATTAGAAAAGAAAATATTTTTATCTTCAACATTGTAGTTGTGTGGTGACGCCAAGGAAAATTCAAACTTTTGTAACTTTCAAAAATTAAATGGTAACAGTTAACATTTGCCATCTTGAGGAGTGTATTTTAATCTATTCTTGCTCCAAACTTTTTCTTTAAATTTGTTGTCATTTGATAAAATTTAAAAAATGTCCCAGGGGTTTCATCTAAAGTATCCCCTAAATTTAAATTGTATGGAATTTTCTTGAGTTTCGGTCAATACAAAACCTCATTTAAATTGCCAACGTTTCGGCTTTTATTCATCCTTTCATCAGGGCTATAACAAAGGATTTTTTCCTTGTTCATTAGGTACAATTTATTGTATATATGTAGTATTGTGTTTACAATACTAGGTATAGTAAATGAATGAAATAATACAGTGAACTAGGTACAATAAATTGTACTTTGTGATGTAATTATTTAAATTAGATAAAAATTAAAATCTTGTATGTACCACGGACGTTAATTGGTTCTATTAATATCCGGCGACAAAAATCTCAAGCTTTTTGTCTCCACTCGATCGTTAGAACTCTTATAACGTCTTTGGCGTATTTTTTAGAGTCCCTCGAGCGTCGTTGAGTTTTCCCTGAGAAAGCTGAAGTGTTAGTAGGATAAAAGTGGTGATATTTCAAAATTGTATAACTGATGTTTCGAAATGTTTCAATTTACATTCTATGTTTGATGAATGATAATATAAAGAGAGATGTGAAAAATCTTATGAACATTATCTGTGCGGTTTTTCTTGAGCGCATATTTCTCAAGGGAACGGTTGTGGGCAGTGAAGGTTTCGATATTTCTGTCCAAGTGGCAATGAGCAATCGCCTTAAAAATATCATCTAAAGAATCTTTTGTTGTTTGAAACAATATTAAAAGTTGGTAGAGACGAATATAATAGTATTTTTAAATGAAATAATGAAACTGTGGAGATTCTCTTCATACATAAAATATGTCAATTTTAATATCGTATTATTCGGCCAACCTTCGATCTGATTCCTCGAGTGGACTAAGTGATTAGTTTAAATGTAAGTTGCATCTCTTTTGGATTTACCGCGCTCATTTCCATTACATTTTGAGAAGCTGACAAATTTAGTTTTTATTGTGTTTGCTTGAGCAAGGAGGTATTTCATGTAGTAAAGATGAAATGAAATTCTTCCGTTCAAAATACGTTGTCATGATAGAATATCGCTCTTGTTTTGCTGTCACAAAAGATCAAGATAGAAGCCTGGAGCTCGTGTAATTCCAGAAAGTAGTTTCAGTAATTTCAGAGGGCCATTGTGAAACGTATGTGGAGACGTTTCGTAGAGTAATTGACTAGCTGGCAAGTTTTGCTTCCTTCTTCCAATATGTTTGTGTTTCTCCTTCCAGTATGTTTGTTTTTCTCCTTCCAATATGTTTCTGTTTCTTCTTCCAATATATTTATGTTTCTGTTTCCAAAATTTTTATGTTTCTCCTTCCAATATGTTTGTGTTTCTCCTTCCATTTTCCTTAAGTTTCGATACAAATACTGATTTTTTAAAAAGTAATTACCGCCTTAGGAGGCTCAGGGCAGCAACTAATGTCACTGCAGTGCTTCTGATCGGGAGGTTCCAGGGTTCGAGTCCCATCGATTTTCAACACTAGCTACATTGCTTGGTCGAATTCAGACGTTCTCTGGAGAAGAATTGTAGCGGTCGGCTGTTCTAGTTTTCCGTGGATTCTCCTATCAACATCGGGCGAATGCCGAAACAGAATCTTAACAAATGGGCAACCTTTGCTTCCTCTTGTCCTTGTCTTTACCCCTTACTTATACACACTTACATGCACTACACTTTCACATATGCCGAGAGACCAGTCAGGATTCCCTAATCATTGGATCCCCTCCTCAGTTATTGTGTGTGTCCTTCATCATTGACACCCTGTTTTAGTTGTCCCTCTATGTACGTGATAAATATGATTATTCCATTAAGGATATTTGTACTTGTATATTGTTTTATATAATTTATATTTTGGCAGTGTACACAAGTGCGAAATGTGCACTCGAGTCCAACTAGTTATTATTATTATTATTATTATTATTATTATTATTATTATTATTATTATTATTATTATTATTATTATTATTATTATTATTATATTTCTCCATAGGTTGAGGCCTTCGGTTCTGCCGAGTAACTGTCGACATGTGGCTATCGTTTGTAGTCTTCATTTGTGTTTTGTGGCCAACGGGGAGTGACGATGCTGCGAAAACAAAAGTTAAATTTCGTAAGTACAATAAATATCTTTCCCTGACTTGGATTTCATGTCGTAAAGTGTGATTTTTGTGATGAGTGCATTTCTTTTTGCCCTAGTAATTGTTAAGGAAAGTGAGCCATCCCCTGTCCCTGGCAACCTTACAAAAACATTTAGAGATTTGGAGATGAAATATCCAGATCTTTCCTTGGATGATATAGTGTTTGACGTTGTGAGAGAACGAGAAGATGAAAGTTTTGAATTCGGTAAGTGTTTCAATGATTTTTTAACGATGATAATGTTAATTTTGCATGTTTACCGAAGGAATGGATCTGTTTAACAAAAAAGAATTAGAGTTCTCAGCAAGAACGTCTTACTATTATAATTTGAGTTCATTCGAATTAATATTATCTATTAGTGATTATGAAATACCATTAATCTTTTTGAACGACTCTACACAATGTCGACACTTTTTGTAATGTCGCATTAATCGGTTTATAATTTTGTCTAGGTTGCTCGAATGTATGTACCATGAAACAAGGTACACACCCCATTCTAGGCCACCTCCTATTAAATGCAGGGACGCATTATGATCTATTGGCCATTTTTACTTCAAGTAAATTCCACTTCTAGTCGTTCGTCGGATCATTATTTACTGTTAGACCTCACTCTCTTGCGTTCCACCATCCCAGGCCAGTGATGTCATTCGACGCGAAAAGGTTTAAAAATTATTTCTATGGAAACTTTTCCTTGTAGTTTTCTGTGTAGAAATATGTACGAGCCAGCCAGTGGTAATGGTATGAACACAATAGTGTTTAAAATGTTTTATGTTACTGTTTATGAACCTGCTTAGAATCAATCAATTTTTAACGCAAAAGTATCCACAGGAGGCGCCTTGCTAAGCTAGTTACAATACGAGTATAATTTATTCCTAAAATTAGTGACGATTAGAGCGAAAGTATCTACGCTGATGGTAAAATACAATCTTTGTACTTGGTACCTACGCTGAATAAACATCTTGTATTCCGAGTGCGAAACGACAGGTCTTTATCGATTAATCATCGTTACTTAACAGCAGGCACCTGACGTACTTCCCAAGTACTTTCAGTTCATTTAAAAAGGAGTGTTTGGGCTACCATGTATATTTTGTAAGCTTCGGCTTATGTATTCCCTATCATGCAGAACTTGCTCTTAAGTTGTAGTTATAACGTTTGTGCTTCTCCTGAATAATTTGTGCGATTTACGAAAACATTGTTTCCATGGATTCATATTTTCATCATTTCACGAGGTTTTTATTGTGAATGAAATTGTCGCACACACATGTAGAACCCGTAAATCATTACATTTCTTATAACTGTGAATTGAATATATGAACTAACAATACTTTATTTTATTATTTCTCAACCTCGAAAAAAAGCGTACAAGATCCATGAACCTTGTAGGACATATATGCCAACCGATTTCACTCCCAATTTACTCTTATTCATGAATAAAATAAACTATTTACAAATACTTTAAATATCTAATTTCGCTAACTCTTCCACAAGGAATATAGACAACTAAATATTGAAATTGATCGCTCATCCCACTTCAATGTGAGAATAACTTATGAAATTTTTGAACCATTGCCTGTCTCTTAGAAGCTATACATAGTTCCTATCGTGACATGACATAGTGTTTCATAAACCTGTCGAATATGCGCTTTCCAAACAGGATCGTCGGAACAAAACAAAAAAATAGGAAACCCAACCTGCTTCTCCTCGCTCTTTAATACCCCTGAAAATTACGGTTTATGGAATAGGTGTCGAGGAAACCAAAATAAGTTTCTCATTTCGAAAGAAAGAAAAAAAAACGCTATGTGAGAAAAGGATTTTAAATTTTCCTATCATTGTCACGTTAAGCATGATTCTTACAGTTATCACGGTGTAACTTCTCTCAGGAGTTCCTTTAGATTCTCTTTTTAGCCTTGTAATTTATAAATTACGCTACAGACAAAAGTCTCCGTTGTCGATCTTCACAACGCATTACATTGCAGAAGATGTCACTATTATGTGGCATTCAAGAAAGGAAGATCTGGAGCTTTGAGTAATCGTATTGACTGGTCGTACATATTTAAGATTCGAAAGGGATATTGATTTCCTTTCCTGGCCTGATATTCCTGCTATAAGAAGTCTTCTCATAGATGAAATCACGTCCGATATATACGCTGTTATTTAATCTGTGTAACTAATCAGTGTCCAATAATCATGTCAGAAATCGATATGAGGGAGCCATTAAGAATAAATACGATTCCTCACATGTACTCCGCATATTCCTCACATGTTACCTATCACTCTCTCAGCATACTTCTCGCAGGTTTCCCCACATGGGGAAGCACCATCGCCGGTTTCCTACATTTACTTCAATGTTTCCTCAGAAGTTCTCCATATGATCTCCTAGATTAAGTTAAGATGTAAGACAAAATAGATTTAGATTCGTTCATAAGTAGTTTGTAAGCTAGACCGTAAATTATTCATGTAAATAGAATTTAAAAATAAATGTAAATATTGTTAACCACATGCACTACTGCAATGATCCCCCGCATATTCCCCCAGATGTTCCTCCTTATATTAACCATATGTTCTCCCATATTCTTCCCACATGTTCACTGCATGTTCCCGCTCTTGTTAATTTGGAAATTAAACTGTAAATTAAATATTTAATTTAGCTTCTTCAGACCTCGTTGGAAGAATTTGCATTGTTATTATATATGGAAAACATTTTGTGACTTATTGTAGTCAATTTTGAATTTTTGATATCTCTGTTTTACTATTAGTGCCATCCATCGGAATATGTAAACAGCAACCAAAGTAAACAGCAATCAAAGTGTGCAATGCAAACAAACTGAAGGGGTTGGGTGAGCAACGGATAGTGCTGTGACCCCTGTGCCGTATGAATGGGAAGTTCTGAAGAGCTTAAGTACCAAGAAGATCAATAACACCAAAACAATTAATATAAGTCCCCCAAAAAATTGTCGCAAAAACTTGCAATTTATAAAAAACATAATTTTTTAAATCATTTAAAAAAAATTAAAATATCTTCCCACTGTTAATGAGGTCGTAGGTGAGATTGATACCTTCTTATAATTAAATAAATAAGTTGTTGTTCGGTATCAAATACCGGACAACAACCTTTCTTTATTTAATCTTCACAGTGGGAAACGTCTCCCCATAGCGCGTCACACATTTTTAATAATTTTTGACGTTAAATATAAAAATAATAAAATTTGCAGCCTTTCTGTCAAATCATATTCCGTGGTGGGAGATCCGTCCAAAAGCGTACTAGAACGTCCAATAAATCTCATTTTACAGACTACAGCATAAAAACGTAGTTCGTGTGTTTTAGGGTCCCGAAAACTTAGTGATAAGGCCTTAGGCCGCACTATTTCCAAGTTTGCACAATGGTAAAATACGTTACAGCAAAATATGAGTTGCGAATTGCATGTTGGCACGATCTCCTAAATATGCCAAAACCCGGAAACTTGTATTTTTTTTGCGTCTTAAACATTTTTGATACAGGACAGGGGATAATTAATTATCAATCTAACTGTAATACATTGATGGGGTTTTGTGTCGATGGTCTCTCATAAATGGTCATCATCTTTCCTTGGCGTATTATATATAGAAGAGATTATTTGTGGGTCCTCCGCCATCCCTATATAATACTGTAGGTTTTAATCACTACTCGTGTAAAACATCAACATTGCTGTGTGTAATCAGTATTGCTTTTTGAGGTGCAAGCTTGTAGACGAAATGTAAATAAAGAAAGGAATCCTCATTATAGGTTATCTGAGACTGTGACATCCCATTTCTTTGTTTACAGGTCACAACTTATGGCAGTACCTGTAATATAGAAGCATACTCCCGTCATTACTGTGTCCGTTCCATTTTTTACAGTGGCCTTTCAGCGTAAAGAGGAAATATCGAACTCTGGTCTGTGCGTTTCATTGATTTCCGACTGCTATGCACTTCGGTTTGCTGAGGCGATGACGCTCACATGGTCATAAAGGATAATACTGAATTCTGTATCAGTGTTTTTCCATGGTATTCCCCGGAACCCTTAATATCACTTGCAGGGATTTCCTACAAATAGTATAAGTGCTCTGCGAAAAGAAATACCGAAATTTCTTTGAAAAGAAACTGTTCGATTTAATAATTAAATCAAACTTTTTCCTTTAATGATTACAATATATTATTATTACATATATACTATCATGAAGTAATAATGTGGATACTGAATAGCAAGGTTGTTTAGGGGAAGATAAGTATGGCCCACAAATTTAAACGTGGTACTACAGAACGGCGCAGACTTTCTCGCATTGGTTAGTTTTCAAATCTCTTATCGAGGCTAGCTTTTCGGTATTGCCCCACTGCCTTCACAGATAACAGCGCCAAAACAACATTATTTCACTTTTTCTCAAATTTTAGGTCCCCTAATAGTAGAATTGAAATATGTCTTTAAAACAATTACAGAAGGGTAAAACATAGTCCTGTATGCGAATTTTAATTTAAAAATATGGTGCCGTTCTTGAGAACATGACGTTATATAAATATATAAAAAGACAAATATAACATTCTAATATTATTCCTTCAATATTATATTCTTGAATAAATATAACCTACTTTATTATTTTAAATAGTCTCTACATTAGAGCTTTATATCTTCTATGCAACTTTACCTTGTGTGGCCACCTTATTCATTTTCATTTGATATACAAAATAGGCACTTTGTTTATCCAAACTTGTTGCCGTAGTAAACGATTTGTCGCACTTTTTACTTGTCACTTAGTAGGCGCGCGAAGACTTAAAATGTACATTTTACTTAATATTTACAAACTTTTGACAAGTGTTACACAATATTTGGAATGGAATATTTGGAATTGGAAACAATAGAACGTTTCAATGAACGCGATGGTTTGCTTTTCGTTTCTATACAATGGATATTATTGTATTGTGTTTTATTAAAAACATTTTTCCATATCTTTTTAATTTTTGGGCCACAAATCTCTTGTTCAAAATAACTTTTTTGGAATTGAACACTTTTCCAATATGGAAATTTTCGAGAAAAAATTGCTGTAATGCTTGAGAAATTTTGGTTCGAAGGTTTTTGAAAATTCACCATATTATTACGATTCTATGTGGTGAATTAAAACACAGATATTACTTAAAAAACTTTTATTTTGTTTCTTAAAACGATCACTGAAAACACTTGATTTATGTACAAATAGTCTTCACATTATTTCTTTATACGGCACACTTCTCGTAATTATTGTTTTACACTACACTTCTCTTGATTATTTTTTTACATTACACTTCTCTTGATTATTTATTTTCATTGTTCACTTCTTTTGCCCTGACGCTCTGTCCGATGCACTAACCACAGTCCACTGCACTGACTACAGTTCACGGCGCTGGCCACAGTTCGTGTCACTGAGCACAATCCACTGCACTGCTATTCACCGCGATGCACGCACTTCACAGCTCAGCTTCCACTTCAGACTGACTCGTGGTCGCCGGCCGTCGCATTCGCCGACCGCCTAGAATTTTCTTGAACTTGCGATAAACATCGCGAACACTCCGGGACCATCTAGTTCGGGGAACCGCCGGCAGATGTCGCAATCCGCGCATACGATCTAGTTCGTGGTGGCGCCGGCAGATAACGCAATATTCGTTACAATATTTAGTTCCAGTATACTCAACAACTTATGTATTTTTGAAAAACCATTAGAGATACTTTGAAGCTTCTGTGTTAACAAACGTATTAAACAATGAAATACTTCTAAGATATTTAAGAAAAATAATAGGTGTACTTTTGGGCAAATCCAAAGAATACACCAAATTGTCTGTAATGTTGTGTTGTTGAGTACGTTTAGTACTATCCGTACAAAAAGTTAAGAGAAAATGGAGCAGTTTTTTAGAAAATTGAAGTGCCCACATTTCACTCAAACATTCGTGAAAACTACTAATATTTTTTAAAATGTTTATTACTTATTGTATTGTTTACTATTATGAAGAACTAATTGTGAAGAACAAATTCAATTTGAAGAAAAAGTCTATCTTCAATAATGAAGTTGTGCAAGGGGTTCAAAAAATGTTGAAATTGTCATTTTTCGAAAATTCAGGGGGTAACAGGACCCACGCAATCTTTGTAGGTGCACGTATTTCACTTAGTTCTTCCAAGAAATTTAAAGAAAAAAATATGTACCATTGTTGAGAAAACTTTGAAAATGTCTCAGGTGAAGTACTCCTAATATTAAAAGAATTATTTCCAAAATCACAGGGTTCAAGTCTTGTCCGATCGGGAATAGACATTTTTGGAAAGTTCTTACAAATAATTTGGGCACTAGTGTAGTTAGCAGACGGCCAAAAGGACGGACGGACGTTTTAAAAAAAAATTATGTATTAAAGAAACACAAAACATGGATTTTCACTACACGACGTATTAGAGAAAGTCATTTACTACGTATGGATGCAAGAAAATTCCTCTTTTACGGTATCAGGGAGCCATAAAGCGAGATTTCTTAAAAAAAGGCACTTTTTGCCGCAGCACACATACATAACTTTCTCTATAATATATATTTCATTTCGTATATACTACATACTGGTACGATAAATAAAAAATCAATATTTTGCGAGCTCGGATTACTGAACTCCAAATTCAGCTTCCAGATTGTTTTGAATTGATCATTGACCGTAAATTTAAAACTGACGTTGGGGTTGTGAGAAGCACATTCTTAAATTTTCAGAAATATTGATGAAACTACCATAATCAAAGTTATTCATCCCCATTCTTCCCGTATTTATTAAACAACTGACCAACATTATAGTCTGCACTTCTATAGTAATATTCCCATTACATAGTATTATTACATTCGTTCTAACAAACTTTGATGAAAATTATCATTGATATCTTTTTCGCCGGCACGACCTCCAATTACGTTCGGAAGTCATAAAGGTAGAAGACAACTGAATAGACAATTAATTTCCCATTTAAGCAGTAGGCGAGTTTCTGAATTAATGTTTTGTAAAGGAAGAATTAATGTCATATATGAAAGCGGTCGTTCAAATGCACATTTGAAGAGCTACAATACCAGACGAGTAATGTAAACACATATTTTAGGGCGTTCATATATCTTTACTTTCTTGAATGGATAATATTCTTTTCCAACTTTATTGTTTCCTTTTCTAGGCATACGATTATATCGCCCTCCATAATGCATATTAAAGTGATCGCGTTAAAAACCCGTTTTCCACCCTGCAACATCACGAACCGATGTTTCATGACGGTCGTCCATAAACTGATATGAGGCGGTTGAAAAATTGGATTCTAATGGACACTGTACAAGAGAGAACGTTATCTGACGGACATACTATTTAAAATCATATTCTTAGTCTTTTTTATTACTTATTTATTTGATGTATTTATGTGATCGATATTTTAAACAATTCCTAAAATAAGTACCGTTTGTATCTTCTGCCGTGGCATCAAAAATTTATAATATATAAACACTCAATATCTGATGCTATGAAACAGCAGAATCAAATTAATTGCTAACAAGGAGAAAATCAGAACATCAGACTTACAACCTAGTCCATGAAGTTGATAATTTGTTATGAGAATATTCTAACTGGAGGTGTTACAGAATGGTTCAGACTTTCTCTATCAATTGTTTCTAATTTCCTTGGTGTGGTCTGGGTTTAAGGTCTTGCTCATTTCTCTGGCAAGCTGCAATCTATTGACGCTCAACGAACATTCTTTGACATTTACTCAACTTTTTGCTTTCTTAATAGCACAACCGAAATATTACTTCAAGAATATTAAAGAAGAGTAAAATCTTATCCTAAATAGAAATTTTCATTGAATATTTTGAAGCCATTTTTAAGACAATCGCGATTAAGCATTTAATGCGAAATTTGAAGCTCTTTTTCACAGGAATCTATAGAGTTTTCGAAAACATTCATTTAAAGTCATCTGAAGCACTTCCGCTATACAATTATATTTGTATAATTAAAAAAATAAGAGTACATCAAAATGAACTTTACGTCATATTAAACAGTGCAAATAGCACTATCCACTGGAAAATTTTCAAGAAAAAATGTGATGCCAATTTTGAGAAAATGGGGTTTGAGTGTTTCTGAAAATGCGGAATTTTGAGCTCATTTTCACAGAAAACTGTTGAGGTTTTGAGAACTTTTATTTGACATTGTTTACAGCACGTGTACTCATGAATATAATAATGTGAAAATATCGCCTCAAATGTAAATATTACCGATGTGAGACACAAATCAAAAGAATTACATTTTTGTAATTTTTGAAAAAAAGCAAAAGAATAAAGTTATATGGCATGTATGTCATCGAATAGGCTACATTTGGCACTATCCCTACCAAAAATTTAAACAAAAAATGTATAGCCTTCTTTAGAAAAAAGTGTTTTTTGTTATTTTTTAAAATTGTAAATATTGCATGCACTATTGCAGAAAAACTACTAAAATATTTTTTAAAAAATCTACATGACCTTTATGAAAGAACCATTTATGGACCACAAATTTCATTTGAAGGAAAAATCTCTGTCTTCAACTTTGTTGTTGCAGGAAGACGCCGAAAAAAATTCAAACTTTTGCAATTTTCGAAAATTCAGACTTAACCGTGAAAATGGAACATATGTTACCTTTATAAGTGTTTACCTTTATAAGTATTTTTATAGGAAATTTAATGAAAAAAATTGGAGCCATTTTTGAGAAAATTTTGAAAATGTCCGAGGGGCTTTATGTACCCCCAACTTTTAGAGAATGTTTTACAAAATTTCCAAGCTTCAACTAGGGCCAGATAGACAGGATAGACAAGATCATATGGATGGTTCAGGCGCTTGTAGTGTTCACAGACGGACGGACGGACGGTTTTGAAAAAACAATTTCGGCCACATACTCTTACCCGCAGTCATTTTTCGCATCTTAAACTACATTTAAGATCGTTTTCACAAATTTCTGGAAAACGAAACCTCTGATGGAAAAATGCATTTCACCATTGTCATCGCCATCAAATTTCGATTTATGAATAAAGTTTTCAGAAGAATAGGGCTTAGGTCGAATTTGCAAAATTCAACAGGTGGAGGGTCGTTGAACTTTCACCTTTTTAACATGAAACAATAATTGGTTTAAATGTACATATCACCAAAACTACGGCCAATATTTAATTCTGGTCACAAACGCCTGTTTCAAAATTGCATAAACTTTCAGAGAATGCCCTCAATAATACCATTCCGACGATAAATGTGCCCTCTAAGAGGCTTTTTCATTAACTATTGTTTTTTCCGAATTTCAAAAATGCGGTCATTTTTGACTGGTTGTAACTCCTAAAGTATTCGCTCTAGAACGCTGAGATTTGCACGGCTTATAATGAGTTCTCTGCTCTTATTTTTATATTTTCGACTGGAATTTTGTACACAGGCAACCAGGAGAAACGGCGACTTTAGATTGCTATTTTGTTGAAAATGGCGTCTTTTAAGAACGTTTTCGCGAATTTCTGGAAAACGAAACCTCTGATGGAAAAATGCTCTTCATCATTGTAATCGCAATTAAATTTCGAGTTAGGTCGCTAGTTTTTAGAAGAATCGGACTCCTGTCGAAATTTGAAATATTCATCAGGAGGGTCGTTGAACTTTTACGTTTTTACCCAGAAAAAAGGATTGGTTTTAAATGCACATATCTCCAAAACTATGACTAATATTTCAATTCTGAAGGCAAAATACTATTTGAGTTTTATAATCTTTCAGAAAAAGGCCTTCATTTACCCCATTCGGACGATAAATACGCCCCCAGAAGCATTTTCTCACACTAGTAAATTTTCAACATGTCAAAAGTACGGTCATCTTAGACTGGCTGTGTCTCCTAAACTATTGGCTCTAGAACGCTGAGATTTGCTCGACTGATTATGTGTACTTTGCTCTTCTTGTATTTTGGACTGGTATTTTGTACTCAGGCAACGTGAAAAGAAGGGCGACTATTTAGACTGCATTTTTGTCGAAAATATCGTGTTTTAGCAATGTTTTTCACAAATTTATGGAAAACGAAACCTCTGATGGAAAAATGCTCTTTACCATCATAATCGCCATTAAATTTCGAGTCAGGACGCTAGTTTTCAGAAGAACCGTGCTCCCTTCGAAATTTTCAAAATTCAACAGGTCGTTTAACTTTTACGTTTTTGCCAAGAAAATGGATTGGTTTTAAATGCACATATCTCCAAAACTATGGCCAAGTTTTCAATTCTGAAGGCAAAATTCAGATTCAAAATTTTATAGTATTTCAGAAAATGCCCTCATTAACCCCATTCGGAAAATAAATGCACCCTCCAGAGTCATTTTCTCAAACTAGTAAATTTTCAACATGTCAAAAATACGCTCAATTTTGACTGGCTGTATCTCCTAAACTGTTCGCTCTAGAACGCTGAGATTTGCACTGCTGATAATGAGTACTCTTCTTATTTATATATTTTCGACTTGAATTTTGTACCCATGCAACCAGGAAAGAACGGCGACTATTTAGATTGCTATTTTGTTGAAAATGGCGTCTTTTTAGAACGTTTTTGCGAATTTATGGAAAACGAAACTTCTGATGGAAAAACGCTCTTCACTATTGTAATCACCATTAAATTTCGATTAGGACTCAAGTTTTCAGAAGAATCGGGTCATGTCGAAATTTGCAAAATTCAACAGGAGGGTGTTGAACTTTTACATTTTTAACAAGAAAAATTATTGGTTTTGTATTAAGATAAGTTAAATATATATTTATGTAAACTGCAATTGGGTGTAACCCGGTCGCAGTTAATTACATAATTAAGATAATGAATGTCATGCAAATAATATAATGATGGTAATAATAATTCTTAAATGATAATAGTAACAATAATAACAATATAAAAACTGCTGATTCTTAAAACATTAAATTACACGAAAAAGAAAAGCAACGTCTATCATCTAAAGTCGCACTGAGTGTTTCTACAATTAAGACCGCACTGCACTATCCTTCACTTCACTTTACTTCACTATAACACTAAATACATTTCCATCATTATTTCTCTGCTCTACACTACACGACACCTCACTTCACTGTATAACTTAATATTCTTAGTTGACTACTTCATAAACTTAGAAATATCCTAAATTAATTTCCTTAACTATTGAACGCTTCGAGAAAAGGGTTCAAAGGTTTTTGCAGGTATTTTATTCCAATCTCTTATCTTTCGATTTGGGGAAGAGAATTTCCCGACATCCGTTCTCTGCGGTATTAATTTTTTTTTTTTTTTTGCCTGTGAACCCCTCTACTGATGTACGTAGGAATATTAGCCGCCGTTTAATTTCTTTCCAATCTTTTTGACCGCTATAACCTTTATACAATGCGCAAAGTCTTGCCAATGTTCGCGTGTTTTCGAGTGAATCCCACCCTGCCGTTTCCTTGTCCCTGAAAGTAAATTTAGCTGCTCTACGCTGAATCCTTTCCAAATTCTTACACTGCATAATTTTGTGCTGATCCCAACAAATTGCTCCATATTCCTTTATCGGACGAACAAGTTATAAATAAGCAATTTCCTTCGCGTTTACTGTACTTTTTTTAAGATTCGCATTACAAAATGAAGTGATCTTCACGCTTTCCCTACAAAAAAATCTACGTGACTTTTCCAGCTTAATGTACTATCTAAATTGGATACCTTGGTACTTGCACGAAGAAACTCTCGGAATAATGTCGTTACTTAAGCGGTAATTTGTTACGCGGAAATTATGACTTCTGCCAAAAGTGCTGGATTTTCTTTTAGAGCCATTTATGGTCATGCCATTACTTTCCGATCAGTGATATCAAGGTCCCATTGCAGCATGTATTCATCGTCTTTCGAATTTGTAATGCGATATACTATACAATCGTCTGCAAATAGCCGAACATTTGAAATTAATTCCGCTGGTAAATCATTAACGAACGTTAGAAATAGAAGAGGTCCAATTACACTCCCTTGCGGCATTCCTGATGTAACGCTTGCACAGGAAGATAACTCTGGCCCAATTCGGACTTTCTGTTTTCTATCTCGCAGAAACTCGCTAATCCACGCCCCCACCCTGGGATCGATGCCTGAATTCATTAATTTCTGATCAAGTCGATCGTGTGGAACAACATCGAACGCTTTGGTAAAAACTATAACTACTGCGTCTACTCTCCCGTCCGCGTCAATTTCATCTGCTAGATCCTGAAATAGCGTGACTACCTGACTTTCACATGAATAACCATTCCTAAATCCGTGTTAGCCATGATAGAGCCATTTTTTGATTTCCTATTCTTGCTTAATGTAACTCGCAACTAGATGCTCCATAAGTTTGCAGACCGCTGACGTGAGACTTACCGGCGTACAATTTTACTTAGTATAGTTTTTTACCCACTTTTAAAGATTGGTACTACAAAAGCTAATTTCCAATCCTCAGGTACTTTTGAATTGTTAATGGACACGTGAAATATTCTAATTAAGTACGGTAACATTTCCTCTCCTCCTAGTTTAATTATGTCCGTAGAAATGTCATATAGACCCCTTGACTTACCATTTTTCATAGATTTTACTTTATTCCGTAGAACGTTCACTTCAATATTAAACTGATTTGTAACAGAAGAACTTTGAAATAATGGATGGTTCGTATTGCTTTTGAAAACCGAACTGAAATACTTATTAAATGTGTTAGCTTTTGCCCGATTGTCCGTGATGAGGGTGTTTCCATGTTCACGAACTTCTGGGATATCCTCTTTGTTTCCCTTTCTTCTACGAACATATTTGTAAAATCCTGTCCAGTTATTTCCCTTTTCGTCTAGAATATTCTTTAAATACGCCTCTGTGCAGAGTATGTAATATCTCAAAAATCTGAAAACATCTGTCGGCATCTTTTATGGACTTCTCTCTTAATAATGTGCAGAGTATGTAATATCTCAAAAATCTCAAAACATCTGTCGACATCTTTTATGGACTTCTCTCTTAATAATTTGCAGAGTATGTAATATCTCAAAAATAAAACATCTGTCGACATCTTTTATGGACTTCTCTCTTAATAATTTGCAGAGTATGTAATATCTCAAAAATCTGAAAACATCTGTCGACATCTTTTATGGACTTCTCTCTTAATAATGCGCAGAGTATGTAATATCTCAAAAATCTCAAAACAACTGTTGACATCTTTTATGGACTTCTCTCTTAATAATATGCAGAGTATGCAATATCTCAAAAATCTGAAAACATCTGTCGACATCTTTTATGGACTTCTCTCTTAATAATGTGCAGAGTATGTAATATCACAAAAATCTGAAAACATCTGTCGACATCTTTTATGGACTTCTCTCTTAATAATGTGCAGAGTATGTAATATCTCAAAAATCTGAAAACATCTGTCGACATCTTTTATGGACTTCTCTCTTAATAATGTGCAGAGTATGTAATATCACAAAAATCTGAAAACATCTGTCGACATCTTTTATGGACTTCTCTCTTAATAATGTGCAGAGTATGTAATATCACAAAAATCTGAAAACATCTGTCGACATCTTTTATGGACTTCTCTCTTAATAATGTGCAGAGTATGTAATATCTCAAAAATCTGAAAACATCTGTCGACATCTTTTATGGACTTCTCTCTTAATAATGTGCAGAGTATGTAATATCTTAAAAATCTGAAAACATCTGTCGACATCTTTTATGGACTTCTCTCTTAATAATGTGCAGAGTATGTAATATCTCAAAAATCTGAAAACATCTGTCGACATCTTTTATGGACTTCTCTCTTAATAATGTGCAGAGTATGTAATATCTCAAAAATCTGAAAACATCTGTCGACATCTTTTATGGACTTCTCTCTTAATAATGTGCAGAGTATGTAATATCTCAAAAATCTGAAAACATCTGTCGACATCTTTTATGGACTTCTCTCTTAATAATGTGCAGAGTATGTAATGCGAGTCTCACTCATGCGACGTCCGCCTGATGTTTGCGCAGTGTGCAACGAGCTGGCGAAGGGCGTGAGCGCCATCTTGGACTTCACATGGACGGGATGGAACGCCGTGTGGAACATGAGCGCGTTCGCGGACGTGCCGTACGTGCGGGTGGACGTGACGGTGTCGGGCTTCGTGGCGGCCGCTGAGAACTTCCTGTCGGAGCGCGCCGCCACCGACGCCGCGCTCATCTTCCACACGGAGGAAGGTAAGCCAAGCACCGGTAACGATGATGTTACTCAATGAAATTGTTAGTGATTCTGGGTGCGTCAACTATTGAGGTGATTCGATCGGGAGGTGGCGGGGATCTTCCCCCATTAAATGGCGAGATCCGGCGCCGACCTACCGTCGATTAGAGGGGTTTTCCCCAACCATGTATTTCCCAACAGCGGGGCACCGCTCTAGCTGGGACAGGTTTTAAGTCCCCGACCGGTCTCCCGGCATATGTAGTAGTGAAGTGCAAGTTAGTGTAAGAGTTAGTGTAAGAGTGTGTGCGTGTGTAAGGGGTGAGAATAGAAGGAAGAGGAAGGACAGATCGCGCGCGGTCCGTGGTCCGTTTGTTACGGTACTGCTCCGGCATTCGTCCGATGTTGATCGGAGAAATCACGGAAAACTACCGATCAGAGGATCCGGCTGCTAGAATTCTCCTCCAGACAGGGACTGAATTAGAGCTAGTTGAAAAGCTAGTGTCGAAACTTCTGCCGCCGTCGGGGCTAGAACGTAGGACCTCCCGGTCAGAGGGACTGCAGTGACGTCAGTTGATGCACTGAGCCACCGCTCCCGGTTTGAAGTGCCTCTGGTCGGGAGGTTCTTGGGTTCCAGTCCCGACGGTGGTAGGACTTTCGACATTAGCTAGACAGCTAGGTAGAGTTCAGGCGCTATCTGGAGAGTTCTAGTGGCGGCCGCTCTGATCGGTAGTTTTCAGTGGTTTCTCCGATCAACACCAGGCGAACGCCGGAGCAGTACCGTAACAAACGGGGCACGGACCGCGCGCGTTCTTTGCTTCGTCTTCCTTGTCATTTCCTCACCCCGTATACATACATACTCACATGTCGTGACACGATACTACGCTACCACACTTGTCGGAACTCCTGTCTGGAGGATAGAGCTTATCCTAGCTGGGGCCGGCGGGGGAAAATCACCAAACAGCGGGGGAAGATCACCGTCTCCTCCTGCGATAAAAAGCACAACACTTACGGGACTAATGACGTTAGCGATTTACGCTCCCGGAATCACTCAAAGAGCGAGGCGGAGGGTAGTGGACCCTCTGCTGATTGTGATTGTGTTGCTGTTGTTGTTGCTGTTGTTGTTGTTGTTGTTGTTGTTGTTGTTCAGGGTAGTCACTTTTTGGAAAACACGGAAAATCGGGGAAAGTCAGGAAATTTAATTGCTTTGCAAGAATCTGGGAAAATCAAGGAATTTGTGGAAGAATCGTTAGAAGTTAAAAAAAAGTTTGTACTGAATATAAAAGTAGATATTATTTCTAAAAATAGTGCATTATTGTTTTTTGCTCATTTTCAATTTGTTGAATTTTTTTTAAAATTTGTACTGCATCACGGGGAGGAATAAGAGTACTGACAAATTATTTTCAAGCTTGATTTAATATTTTCGTGAAATACTCTACAAATCTTATAAGAGAAAAAACATTATATGCTCTGGAAAACCCGAAAAAAGTCACGGAAATTTGTTTCTGGAAATGAGTGGCAACCACGAAAATTCTCGGGGATTTTGACAAAACCTCAGGCGTTCACGACAATTTTGGTTAAAGTTCCTCCAGAAGATTTTCTTCGACCGCACGACAACTAAGGAGTCACGCCTTACTTGCGCTTCTTCGAATAAAACCCAAGAATTATTTAATTCAGTAACCAATAACTTCATGGAGAGGGTTTTCAGCTAAAAATTCATTCATACGGCACAATTCAACGTCGACGTGCAGTTCCAGACTCTGTGCAGTGTATCACAAATGTGCAATCTATCACAAATCTGTCACCAGGACAACACATTTATCTTGTAGTGAAGTTTTATAAATGTAGCTCTCTTTTCCATTTTTCTTACTTTATTTGATGAACTTTATAATGATATTTGTTTAAAATATGGTTGGGGGCGTAATATTGTGTAGGCCTAATATCCGTGCGTCGGCATCTTGTCCATTTCCTCTCCCGACATTGTTGGGGTGCATTTAACTCCTATTAATGCATGGGTGTTTGCCTTGTTGTGTGTCATGGTCATCTACCGTAAAGTATATTTCCAATAATATCATTTCATTCCTAGGCCGTTTCGGGAGTGTAGGAGCATTGCATTCGGACGGTGGCGTTCTTGATTTCCATTGTGCCGTGGTGTGGAGACAGGCCCGATCGCCACGCATCCTCTTAGAGACCTGGATCTTCCCCTCCAGGCCGATTTTCACTAACCGATGTCGGCTAGTTTGGCTGCAACGCCCTTACGGGGTACTATAACCTTCGTTTCAGTTGGTTGGTTGGTTGGTGATTCTGGGCACGTCAACAGCTTAGATCATTAGTCCCGTTAGTATAGTGCATGTTTTCTCGGAATATGGCGGTGATCTTCCCCCGCTGGATGGCCAGATCCGGTGCCGACCTACCGTCGCCTACCGGGTTTTCACCCTAACCAGGACTCTCCCACCAGCGGGGCACCGCCCCAGCCGGGACAAGCTCTAAGCTCCCGGCCGGTCTCCCGGAATATGTGGTAGTGTAGTGATTGTTAGTGTAAGTGTGTGTGTGTGTAAGGGGAGAGGATAGGACAAGGAAGAGGAAGGAAAGATCGCGCGCGGTCCGTGGCCCGTTTGTTAGGGCACTGCTCCGGCATTCGCCTGGTGTTGATCGGAGAAACCATGGAAAACGACCGATCAGAGCAGCCGACCGCTAGAATTCCTCCAGACAGCGACTGAATTCGACCTAACTGAAAAGCTAGTGTCGAAAATCCTGCCGCCGTGAGTATTTGAACCTACGACCTCCCGTTCGGAGGCGCTGCAGTGACATCAGTCGATGCCCTGAGCTACCGCTCCCGGTCGTCGTTTCAGAGAAGAAGTTATTCACCTGGTGAATGCCAGCTCAGTCGGACGACAGTTGATTATATATAAAAAAAACACAGGGATCAGGATAATAGATACTCTCCACTCGGGTGTTCACGAAATCACTCAAGTTTGAATTACTTTTAACTGAATACTATAATCTCCATTCCCGCATATACATTAAATACTTAAACGAATAAACACATACACATAAAAAAGAATAAACACCTTGGAAAAAACAGTCTTACAACTAATACACTTTTGCTATATATGGAATTGTGGCTAACTAGCAATCTGCCAACTAAGTCCTATATTCTTTATAACATTTGACAAAAAAGAAGTTTCAAACACATCCTCGTATACTATTTACTCTCCTCTGAACGCATTTACATTGACATCCAAATACATTTACGAACATCTTTTACTTGACACACACTGAATTCTTTGGTCTAATTTTTCAAAAATTAAGATTTAAGAATGATTGATTCTTGATGCAAAAGAAGTTTAAAAAACTCTCCACACGTAATATCGAATTTTCCTACGTTTTTTCCTGACCTACAGAAACTCTGATCAAAACTCCAAAATAAAATTATTCTATCTGGAACGTTCTTACTTGACAATACACAGATTTCGCCTTCGGGGTCGTCTGGTTGAAGCGGCCTCGCGTCGTCTCCCAGCAGTTTCGCAGTGTCTTTTGACCTTGAAGGGCCGGCTCGTGTCCGTTATAAAATGTGTAGCCGGGCCGTCGCGCGTTGGCTTGCGTAGGGATTCGTCCAAGAGTTTTACCGAGATGCAAGGAAATCCCATGTAACAGTAACGTAGTAACGGAACAGAACGTCAAGACAAAAAGATTTTTAAAAACTGGAAAAGAGACATTTGAGTATTATCTATCGTCTGTAAAACTCGTACGAGCTCCTCAGTTCTCTGCCCTCAATTATTTATGCAATTGCTTTTTTTCCCTAGGGCTTGTATCCAGCCGACAGCCGGTTGCCCTTTACGTCCCGAAGGGACGCATATTCGACCACACACTAGACAAACACTAGCGGGCTCCTCTGATCTGGGGTCAGCAGAACGCGAGGCCCTCCGCGACAACACACACACAAAGTCAAGGGACAAACAGCCATGCCCAAGGCGGGACTCGAACCCGCGACCCTTCGGACCGAAGCGCTGAGTCGGTACTCGCTCTTAGCCACCTCAGCCATCCAGGTCGGCATGCAATTGCTACTCTTGATTATATTCACAATTTGTCGTATTGCGTTTAAAATATACAGTTTACTTCTTCTATTGTCTTCTCCGAAGAGTTTTTCTGGCGCTATTTGTAAACGAATGCTCGTAATGGTGCTCTCTCGTAGTGCGAACTCGCCATACGTCTTTTCCGATCGACGGCTCGCTTCCAAAAGATTCTTGCAATGCATTATGCCGACTTCCTTCCTTTCTGCTACATTACCGAACTCTCTCGTTATATTTTTGCCCTACCTCTTCTGTTTTTGTGCGCGCGTTTAGACTCGTTTAAACACCCCTCTGGACACAGGCGAAGGATGTGAAACGTTTTGTCTGATTGGTGGGAAAACGGATAGCCACAGTACCTCGGCAGCTCCCGTCTATTCCGAAAAGAAAGACGGAGATGGACCAATGAGACACTTCCGGAGGTCGATGAGAAGTGTGTCGTAAATGTTATTGAGTAGAATGGACTATCTAAAATAGGAGCTGGTCCTGGAACTCCTGTACTAAAGAGATTTCCATTTTTTAAAATATTTGTTGCGTCTTTATCACGACGCAACGCGTCTCCTAACACTTTGTTGCGCGTTGAGCGAGATTTCGATGAGGACGGTGTATCATAGAGACCATGTACACTGAGAAGGGTCCTGATTAAAAATTATGTGTATATACATTCATACATTCCTAACATATGCTTTATTTATGGGAATTTTGAAAAATGTTGTGCGCTCAACGCAAACAACTGATTGTTGACCTCCATGTTCGCCATCAGGCATCAAGACATCAACAATCTCAGTCATTATCCGCTGCGTATGTGCTTCCCTGTTTGAGAGAAATTTGTGATTTGATTGAGGCGGGAATTGTTAAAAGATTAAATTTTGTGGGACATTTAGTCACTGTTCTTTTATAATGTCATTGTTGACTGATTATTTTCCTTTCTTTGAAAAATCCACCGCCCCCAGCCGGATTTGATCCCATGAATTACTCGACTATGAAAGGGTACTTTCTTACTGCCGGACGATCATTACAATAGACGGGTTACACAGTGCGCCAGAAAAGTCTCTGCACCGAGCAGAATCAGGGTCTCCTGTTACAAATTGCATTTATGTTGGTGGCAGCCACATCACTGGGAAACAAGTGAAGGGGACAACTCTTCCATCATCTAGTATGATTGTTGTGGATACGTAATTTACGTTTTCGAGCTGCAGTTCGTGTTACCAACATAATTTTTGTTGCAAGCACTCTCACTAGAAAGGTGCTACTGCGGAAAGACTTTCCTGGCGCGCAGTATTATTTTATAGTGAACTGACTCATCGTTTAACTTTGAGAAAAATGATAGTTGTTATAGTTTACTTTCCAACTCTCGTATATTTCTCTTTAACTTCATTCCATAAAACTTATTTAGACTTCTTAAACACGAAATATGTGTTTCAGAACTCGACCAGACTCTCTACTATTTAATTGGCACATCTATCATACGAGTGATAGCTTTGAATGGATTGGATTCAGAAACTTCTGATCGTCTAAAAAGAATGCGGCCGACGCCATCCTACTACGTAATTTTTGCCACTACGGAGAAAATGAAAGTTCTGTACGACAAGGTAATTCCTTCATTATACTTTTTATTTCATTCGTCGCTGTTCAAGTACCTTAACCCTTTGTTTACTGAATAATGAAATTAAAGTAATAACACAATTTTAATTTTATGTGTTGTTACAGTAAGTAATAATTGTTCATTGGTCAACAAAATATTTATTAATAATTACAAAGGCAAAAAATATGAATTAGTTTAATGGGACTTTAGAGTTCCACCAAGTCTGTGCTCTTCCAAATGCTGTCAGTTTTATCAAGGGTACAAGGACGTGAACGCTATGCATAAAATATGAAAATGTGCTAAACTTGCATTGCATGATTTGAAGAAACTACTTACCAGATATAAATAGAAATTATATGGCAATAAAAAGGGAATGTTTTGAGCATTTTAAAACTGACTTTAATTTATTATACCGCGTAGTTATTTTTTATAACAATTTTTAAAGGCGCATTTTTTTTTCTTTTTTTTTACCAATCCACATGTTTATTGTATAGGCTCAAAAGCTATTGCAGATACAGACTTCAAATTTTACACACGTGGAAACCATAATAATATCTCAAAGGTAGACTAGAACCACATTATTTACTGCAATAGTTTTAGAGAAATAAATTTCTAAAATTTAGCATGAAAAATACAGTTTTTTAAAAACTTTATAATATGGAAATTTTATTTAATTTTAGTGCTAGAAAATTAAGTTTAGTCTACTTTGTTTCAAATATGCAGCTTATTAATTCCTGAAAATTTCAGTTCTCTATCTTCAATAGTTTTTTTTGTCTATAAAGAAAATGTATGGAAAAAAATGAATTAAGGGAATTTCAGGTTAAAGTTATTATTTCATCTCAAACTTACTTTTGACTGTTCTAATGTATTCCAGGCCCATATTCATCTTGTTTCTGATGTTTCTTATTACTGTACTTGTCATAACTCACTGTAATTTATTATACCGCGTAGTTATTTTTTATAACAATTATTAAAAGCGCATGGATTTTTTTCTTTTTTTTACTAATCCATATGTTTATTGTATAGGTTCAAAAGCTATTACAGATACAAAATTCAAATTTTACACACGTGGAAACCATAATAGTATCTCAAAAATGGACTAGAAACAAATTATTTACTGCAATAGTTTTAGAGAAATAAATTTCTAAAATTTAGCATGAAAAATAGTTTTTTTAACTTTATAATATGGAAATTTTATTTAATTTTAGTGCTAGAAAACTAAATTTAGTCTACTTTGCTTCAAATATGCAGCTTACTAATTCCTGAAAATTTCAGTTCTCTATCTACAATAGTTTTTTTGTCTATAAAGAAAATGTATAGAAAAATGAATTACGGGAATTTCAGGTTAAAGTTATTATTTCATTTCAAACTTACTTCTGATGTTTATTATTACTGTACTTGTCATAAAAGTTTCGTCTCCCAGAACCAAAACACTTTTTCGTAGGCATATTGACACGCGTCAAAAGAAACAAAAAGAAACTACACAATATTACAGGCTGGCGAATACACGAACAGGGAAAGATGCTAATAAACACACATGAACGACGAAAACAGTACGTTTCGCGGTATAACAGTGATGCCAACGTACTACACACTGCAGAAAACGTATGGAGACAAAAATTACTACATCCAAATTTATTTTAGAGAAGAGCAAACACCGATCCGAAACTGTAGCAGCAAAAGAGGGGCGTGGCCTTGTCCGTGCCACGCGGCACGCCAACTTAATTTCTATTTAAATGCCTTCCAGATGCGTTACATGACTTTTAAATATATCAAATTGTTCAGAAAACTGCAAATATTTTTTTACAACAAAAAAACAAAAATCGATTTTTTTTCAAAAATTCA
>BLKR01010614.1:0-50724 GCA_011170035.1 Teleogryllus occipitalis | reverse complement strand
CTAACCGCAATCAAGTACGTGCGTGCGAGGTGCGTGGCAGGCGGCTTATCCCAAACGCGCGGGAAGCCGAGCAAAGAGCCTGGCGTCGGGCGGCGAGCGGGCGGGCGGCGGGGCGGGTGCGCCGCGGCACAGCGCGGTCACCGCAGCGGCGGCGTGGGTGGGCGCGGCGCGGCCAGCGGCGGCGGCCAGCGGTGACCGCCGGCGCCGCTCGCGCGTGACCCCGCGAATTACGCGCGGGCCATTTAGCGACCTCGCATAAAACGCGCCTGTCGTCGCACGCTTCCGCCGCCGCCGCCGCCGCCACCACCGCCCCCGCTGGCCGTCGCCTGCCGCCGAGCACACGCGTCGCTCGTTCTCCCCGCCACGCCCGCACCACGCCCGCGCCACGCCCGCGCCGCGCCGCAGCCCGTTCGGTTTGTTTACCGGCACAATGCCGACCGCCGCCTCCACCGCCGCTGTTGTCAGCACCGCCGCGGCTGCTGCTGCTGGTGGTGGTGCTAGCGTCGCCTCCGCCTCTTCTTTAATTCTGTTTGGCGGCCGTATTATTTGTTTTTTTCGCCCTCGCGCCGTCGCTGTGTACCTATCTGTTTCGACGCGCGCGCCCACGCACCCGCGCACCCGCTTTCCACCTGCTGCGGCGCCGCCTGCCGGACGATTGGGCGCCTAGCGCCGGCTTTCGAACGCGCTCTTAATGATGAGGCCCTGGGAACGGCTTGTTGGTAGATGCCACCTCCTCAACTGCTTGCTGTGTTTGGAACTTGTGTGATGAATTTTGAGTTTGCACGGACAAATTATTTTTTTTTAATGTTTAGGGAATCATTTTCATTATCCTCAGAGTCAAAATAAAGAAAGGATGCAACACTAACTTTTATGTTACATATTAATTATTAATATTACTTGTCAAAACCATTCTAATAAAACATATAAAGCATTTAAGTAATATTGAGGAATCTCTTTTTCGTTGTTTGTACTATTCTTACTTCGCCTTTTTAAAATTGTTTTATTCGTATCAAATTATTGCGTTACATTGTTAACATAATTTTAATTATCTGTACAATGTGATTCACGATTTCAAATTGTAGCAAAACTTTATGACAATATTTGCTTCTTGCGAATAATCAATAAGGTAATTTAATCAGATGCACAACCAGGATTAGTGTAGTGTTCAAACGACTGATGCACTTAATTTTGCATTTATACTGAATTTAAAAGTATATTGTACTTGAAAAGAAGTAGCTTTTTACAAGGGATCCAAGTGAGACATTCCATAAAAATTTCCTTCATACTAATCCATTTGTAAAAACTATTCTTGTGCATGTGAGTCACCGGCTTCTGGGAAGGCTGAAGCTCCATAAACTGTCCGCTCTGTGCGCATTTCTATTTAATTAATACAATTGGCATCAAACTGTAAAAAATGTGTTTATTTTTATGCAATTTATCAGCGAAGAGACGACTTTTTTCTGAAACACGAAACCTTAATCGGTTTAACTTGCGCAACCGTGTATTGTGTTGCGAGGACAAGGTACGTTCCGCGTTGCAAACATAGAACGGGAGGCGAATGAGTAAACGTTTGTGGAAGTGTAAACGACCGCCGTGAATTTCGTGCGCGTTTACGCTCTAATCCCTTCCTCCTCCGTGTGAAAATGACAAGATTTCATACCGGCTAACCAAGAGACAGTGTGAAAGTCATGATCGTGTGCGGTAATCCTTCCTTTGATGTGTGTGATACGGCGAGGAGCGGACGATTGGTGCGCGGTATAAATTATGTAGGAACGCTCGTCGGGAGAGAGAACGAGGAAGCGAACGAGGGAGAAAGAGCGAGAAAGCGACGGGAACAGCGAAAAAAAAGTTGTTTGATCATCGTATATTCATGAAGTGTCAGTGCCTTTAGCGCATGTCAAACAGAAATCTGTGAATAGTGTTTCATAATTCCATATCTTAACAGTAACCACTCGATTTATCTGAAAAATATTTAGGGGCCGCCTCAATGTTTAAAAAGATGTGCGCGAGTGGAAATAAAAACGCGGAACAAAGTGCGGGCGTGGCGGTGGGACGATGCGCGCCGGCACGGGCGGTGCGACTGGCGCATACGTGAGCGTGCGAGCGTAGATGCGTGCGTGTCAGTGTGTTCGTGTGCGCGTGCGTTACGCGTGCGTCGCGTGCTGGCTGACCGGCGCGCGCAGACCACGGAGAGCGCGTGTACGCGGGCGGGCACGGCGAGTGCGACCGCATCATTTGCTATTAAACGGAAATAATTATTTTTATAAGGCTGCGGTCCGCTTGACGGGCGTGTGTACATGGCGCGCGACGTGGCGCGACGTGGCGCAGCGTGGCGCGGCGTTGCGTTGCGTGGCGGGTTGTAGCGCGGTGTAGCGCGGTGTAGCGCAGTGTAGCGTGGTCTGGCGCGGTGTAGCGCGGTGTAGCGCAGTGTGGCTCGGTGTGGCGCGGCGTGGCGTGGTGTGGCGTGGTGTTGCGTGGTGTAGCGCGATATAACACGGTGTAGCGTGGTGTAGCGCGATGTAACGCGGTGTAGCGCGGTGTAGCGCGGTGTAGCGCGGTGTAGCGCGGTGTAGCGCGGTGTAGCGCGGTGAGGCGCGGTCTAGCGCGATGTGCGACTCGAAGTGACTCGAAGTGACTCGAAGTGACTCGAAGTGACTCGAAGTGGCTCGGAGTGGCTCGGAGTGGCTCGGAGTGGCTCGGAGTGGCTCGGAGTGGCTCGGAGTGGCTCGGAGTGGCTCGGAGTGGCTCGGAGTGGCTCGAAGTGGCTCGGAGTGGCTCGGAGTGGCTCGGAGTGGCTCGGAGTGGCTCGGAGTGGCTCGGAGTGGCTCGGAGTGGCTCGGAGTGATTCGGAGTGATTCGGGGTGACTCGGGGTGACTCGGGGTGACTCGGAGTGATTCGGAGTGACTCGGAGTGATTCGGAGTGACTGGGAGTGACTCGGAGTGACTCACGAGTGACTCACGAGTGATTCACGAGTGTCTTGGTTAGGCGCGATGTCGCGCCGTGGAGCGTGGTGTGGGTGTCGCGCTCTGTGGCATGGTGTGGGACGAAATGCGGCGAGCCTGGACCTCGTGATGATGCACCGTGCATTGCGATTCGGATCCAATAGTTCCCAATGATTTCTCCCGAAGGGAACGTCCTAAATATATATTTATTGTATTTAAAAACTATTATGAAAAGGAATCTGAGTGGAAATATTTATTTCATGCCATTGGATGGTCGTTGTTTTCTCATTATTTGTTATGAATTTCGTGTGGTAATGTGGCCAAGAGTGAATAATGTTGTTCGGAAAATAATTATCTACGTGCACTAAAATAAATAAAGGAGTGTTCAGTTTCAAAAACCAAATGATTTTGCGCAATAAAATTGCTGTTTTCTGTTTACTAACTTACTGAAGCAAATGACAATCAATCTGCTGTATAACGTGTTGTAAGGCCGTAAAGAATAAAGTATGATTTTTTTAAATAATTATCCGAGTCTAATGGAATGAAAATTGAAACATATATAACACTAAATTATGGAAAGATGGTCACAAAAATTTTGTTTCTTTACACGCTTTCCTCATCGCACTCATTTTGTCTGCTAATTTTATAATACCAACAACACATTTTGAGATAATTTTTAATTTACCTTTTGCGTCTGAGCTATCTTCTTTTGAAAATATTCATTAGTTCACTCATCGTCCTTAAATTAGACATACGCTAGATATCGTTTTTTCATAGATGTAAGCATATGTATTGAACATTTAAAATGAATATATTTCTAGTACTTAAATCATATACCACTTCATGTACTGGGCACACAAAAGAATGAGTTTGCTTAAAATTCTGACAAACGTGTCACTGTATCACCAACTCCGAAAACAGCTTTGCATGAAGATGAAATTTGAAAATTATTTTGTCAAGGTGCAAAACAAGTCAAGAAAATGCAAAACATCGGTACACAGTAGAGCTGATCATTCAACAGTTTTGGTATTAATCTCACCATAAAAATAAATAAATAATATTAGAAAATCATACATTTTTCTTCCAGACATTTTTTCTGTAGTAGTTCTATCGCTATTTACTTTTTAGAAGTCTACATTTCTCCCTTATTTTGTTGAATGATTTTCGATATTTTGTCAAGGTCTGATAATATACGAGCATGTATTTTAACCATTAACAGTTATATTTCATTATTAAATTAAAAGTTAATATAAAATAAACTCAATTCATTATATTTAGTTCCATTCGATGTCACTTTGCTTCGAAAGCTATTGACAAAAATCACTATATATTCACTTATTTTCTATAACTATTATCTCTTGTTCCAATGTGTTATCGTTGCTATCTGTCAAAACTATTCTCTTACTCCAAGCGTAGTAACTCTGCTGTTCCGTTGATAAATCACACTATTCACAACCTCCGCTATATTCGGCGTAGTTCTCCATTTCCTCTAACGCAACCACTGCCTTTGTCAGAGTCTTTACTATCACTAGTATGACATCATCCTCACATCAGCCATGATTGCCACAAAATGCCATGACCGTCGTCCTCCCTCTGATGTAGACATGGCCACCACTATCGCCTGTTACATGTCTCACGCCATTGCCGCCACCTTTGTCGCCGCCGCCTCCGCCGCCGCCGCCACCACAACTGGCGCCGTGCCGTCGTTCGCTCGCGCGTTTCATTGACGCACGGGGAATATTTTACCTCCGTCATCATTTTTCGAGCATTTGCCGGCGACCGCGAAACGAATTTCGAAATGTTTAACGACACAGCGACGGTCGTAACTTCGCCCGGAAATGTTGCCCCGCGAGAAGAATAATTTCAAACGCCTAATGCTGCGCAGTGAATGGCTGTTAATGGTGGGCAAACGGGTTTATATTGCATTTACGTTGACGTTCGAAAAATCTATAAATTCAATTGCGTATAGCACGCGATTGTTTCAGCACTGCGGCTTATAGTCATCGAGATTATGTTATTAAACATGTACTAGCCGGTTAATTTTAATGCTTAATGTTACTAGTTCAAACTAAATATGGAATTTCTCTCTGAAAAAAGTTTGAAAATATTCTTTCACGTTTTCGGAGAGAGTATTGGGCCATTTGCTGCAAATTCTGCTGCAAATCGCGAATGAAGCGTAGCGTAATCCAGGCATGAAATTCAATTTTTATGTTTTCTCTTTTACCATAATTTTTGTGCCTAACCCCTGTGGTTGAACGATTGTCATTTATTGATACATTCAAATCCTTCCTGAAATTTAAATCCGATAAAGGCAGCAAAAATCAAAGAAACGTAATTTCGTACAATACCACTTGTTAACGCAATAATAACAAAGCACCTCGATTCTGTGCCGAGCGGAAATTTTATTTCACTGCTCATCTCCCTGTTTTTGATTGCGAATAAAAAGGTATGCGGGAAAGGTGGATCGTTTCCTCTTGTTTAACGGGAAAATGTGATGTGAGTAACTGACACAATGCGGTGCATACGTCACCGCACGGAATGCTCTCCGATGCGTGTTATAGCATTATCTATACATTTTTGTGGACTGTTAAACACGATCATATCACGTTATCAGATGAAAGGCCGCTGATTCATGCAAGCAAAATTCTTCACCAAAAGGCGTTTTTGCAGAATTGAAGCTCATACCTGAAAAGGCATTTTCCACAATATGAAAGTTTCTTATAATTAACTTTGATTTATTACTAAAGAGATTAATAAACTCTTCTGAAATTTAGTAGTAAATATAAATAATGTACCAGTGAATACGGAATCGTACGTTGAGTACAACTAAATAAAGTCACACAATGTTGACACAATTGAACAATCGTAACTATAATTATAGTGAAGGAAGTTTAATCGAATATGTACGGTTATCGAGAAAAACAATAAATCAGTTATATAATAATAATAATAATAATAATAATAATAATAATAATAATAATAATAATAATAATAATAATAATAATAAATCAATAATATCAAGAAGTGTGTTTTTCAATGTCGGTATTCGTATCCTATGTTACAGTTATTTAACTCAATTTCGTAGCACACACAAGAAATGTATTGTCGTAGAGTAAGGCGATAACTCAAAAATAACTTTGGTACGAAAACTTCCCACTCAAGTATAAATATATTTTTAAAACCAAAACTAATGAACCGAGGGCAAACAAAGTGTTAATCATATTCTGATTTTAGGTCATAAATATGGAACATCTCTAGTGGCGCAACCCTTTTTTAAGAGAGCTATAGATGTATCCAGCCGACTTGATGGTTTCTTAATTAATTTTATTCTTAGCATGAAAAATTCACCAAAAAAATTATTTCATTTAACTCAAATAGCCGCAGAAAAGGAATAAAAATCACCGAAATAGTTTTGCTTCTTTTAAATTAAATCTTACAAGACATCGACAACCAGATTTGCTGCAGCAATTCGTATTGAAGACGAATGAAATGTCATCAATCATAATTATATATTATTATACAGTTTTTGTAAAAAATGTAATCGAGTGGGATGTCATTGGCATGACTGTCCGGGAGGCGCCGCATCGAAGGCATTGATACCGACATTTCGACCCTCGTACACTTCAACGAGGTGTCCCCGTACAGCCATTTATTTGCATGACTGGCCGGGAGAAACCTACGACATAATAATGTCAGAGACCTGTGGAGGTTGAAGCCACATTCGTCCCTCACTCCCGTGGGAGCGACAATGAACATATCTTTTATTAATTATTTATTATTATTATTATTATTATTATTATTATTATTATTATTATTATTATTATTATTATTATTATTATTATTATTATTATTATTATTATTATTTTCTTTTTCATACTCTGTACTATGTGCAGGAACCTGACCATTGCTGGTCTAGGTTCGGTCGATCTGGCAGAGACAAGACACGAACGAATGTTCTCCAGATTATTATTATTATTATTATTATTATTATACAATTATGTCTCTGGATGTTGTCCCAGGATTGAAGTGACCTTACGGGCTTTTGCCAAGTGAAGGCCCTTTCCGATTTTGATTTTGGAGTAGGATATATGTATTAGGCGTGAGTCACACTGCTATCCAGAAACTTCCTAACTATTTTGCATGTGTTGAGGATTGTAGCTTTTTGTAATTCTATATACAATGCTTTTGTCAGGTTTAACTGTTGTAGGCTATTATACAAGGTTTTTGGGATGACTCCATTTGTGGATACAATGATGGGTACTGTGTAAACTTTCTCCATTTTCCATAGCTGTTTTATTTCTATTGCTAGTTCAGTATACTTGGAAAATCCTTTCCATATGGGAGGACTGAAGGTTGTGTGTATTTGGGATTGCGATATCTATTAAGTAGGTGATTTTATTAGTTTTATCAATTAATGTGATGTCTGGCCGATTGTGTGCTATTGTTTTGTCTGTAATTATGGTTCTATCCCAGTATAACTTGCAAGTAGAATTTTCCATTATTGTTGTTGGTGTGTACTTGTAATTATTATTATTATTATTATTATTATTATTATTATTATTATTATATTGTATTCATATTTTTAAAGATTAACAATTACTGAAAGGCATCTTGTTAATGTCTTTAAAATATGAATCGGATACGGTAGATACTTTTCTGTCGTACCTCGCAAATCAGAAGACACCGCCTCCTGGAACGAGTGGAGGCTCAGCAGAACAGAAGTCGACCTGCACTCCGAATTTCTCTCGACTCCAACGTATGGAACATCGCGAAGTAATCGAGGGTGGAATAGCATCGCGAAGCCCCGTCGCCCGGGTCGCGAGTCGAGGGTTTATGAATGTACACACGCCCTGCACGACTCTGCGAGAACAATCCTCCGAAGTCAAACAGAACGCGTTTCAAGTTTGTTCAACGCGCAGGCCGCGCGGAGAAGGCAAGAAACCGTGCAAGGAACTTGGCGAGAGCTCTCGGCATGTCGTTTCACGCGGGTCGCAACCCTCCGCCGACATCCCACCAATTGAACGCCACTGTTGCCGGTCATTACGACACAATTATATTTGCAAATAAAAATCCTCCATTTGGTGAAAGGGGTTTTGGGAGGCAGAAAGAAGTAGTTAACGTTGACGTCGATCGCACGTCAACTTTTTTTTACTCTTCCCCAAACGATTGTCCCGGGCAAACGTTGACTGAAATTAGCTCGTTACAGCGAAATTCGGCGCGAAACCGAATTCCCTTTATTTACACACAATCAAAAAGAGAGTTTCCGAGCCGCAGCCAGGTTGCTATCATAATTAGGAGCCGCAATAACGCACACATTATACCCGTGATGAGATTACAAATTATCAGTAGCATTTTGAAATAATTCATTTCGTATGATTTCTCATTTGTTAACGTATTACGGAAGAAATATCGGAAATTCTCTTTCCGGCGTTAATAAGTTACGTGCTCCATTTACGCGATTCTCATTAAAATACTCATTCGAAAATTTCGAAGTTATATGTTTGCAAACAAGGTTTCTCAGTGGATATATACAATTAACTGGTTACATGTTTTCGACTTACCACAATCGATTCTTTTACTTTACAATGAGTTTTACTTAACTTCGATAATCGTCACGCGATGTCAATTACTTTTTAAATCTCTCTTCATTGAATAGTTAAATTCGCATTTAGTGATATAAACACCTGCGGATTTGTCAGAATAAATAGGATAATTTCGAATAAAACAATGTTTTTTCATTGCATTATAAATATTCGCTTTCAAAGCATTTTATTAAACTATAATTACTATGTTTTTCTGAAGAAGAATATTATCATTTCGTTTTGAAACGCTTCTTTGCAATATGATTTTTTGTGTATTGTTTATACAACTGCAACCCTTTGGTAGAATAATATAGACAAATATGTATTATAAAAGCGTGCAAACAGCGTTATTCAAGCGGCAAACGGCATTTAATTAATTTGTTTTTATGAAACTGCAACACAAATATATTATCGAAGCAATTCTATTGCTTAATGCATGAATTAGAAGGCCTAGTATATTTCAGCAGTTACTTCAAACGAACAATTTCATTAACTAATTGGTATTCACTATTATGTGTATTTAATCGCTTTACAGAGTATTTAACGGATAAATGTAAATTGCATCTGTTTTATATTATCGAATTTCGCTGTTTTATTTAATTACTAGGTATTTATCATTACTTTACACGGGCTCTAAAACTAAAGTACTTCCAATGTCTGAAATAATGCCATCGCTTGTATTTAGTTACTGATCTCCCGCATTTCAAACACCAATGTGCAGCTTTATTGGTTTGTGTACATCTCTCCTAAACTATAGACAAAAGCAATTACAGTATCTGTTAGTTAACAAGGCGTCCGAAAACAGTCTGCTTGTGTAAACTCAAAAAATCGATGTTTACTCAGTGTCGTGTAACACGACAACGGAAACGGCCATTCAAATTTAAGAGGTGAAGAAGTAGGGAGTAATAAAAGAATGCTAGATACGGGGAATGATATTGACATGGACTTCCGAACGCGTAGTAAATAGAAACTTTTTCTCGTTACAATACTTTAAAATATATTTTCTTTGAGTTTTTTGGTTAGTAGTTTGAATGGAAATATTAAATGATTGAACCACATATTTCAATTGATTGTAGAGGTATCTTTAAGGCTACAATTTTTAATTTTTACTAGTAAATGAAACATTGTCAAAAATTAAATAAGATGTTCATTTGGAATATGTTTTATATAAAGGTAAAATTGGAAAATATTACACGTACCTGATAGAACAGTGTACAAGTCTTTTATTTTACCAATACATAAAGTTTCGTTTGTTAAATACTGAAGTTAGATGATTAAAGAAATTACGTTTCATCGTACACAATTAATATTACAATTTGTATTATTATTAACTTTTAAACAATCTTTTAACTATTTATTTGGGAAGCAGAACGAGAGTAAAATACTTATGAAAAAGAGAATTATGTCTACAATAATGATATACCTATTAATTAAAGATCCTCTCTACGGTAACAGACAATCTTGGTAATTAATTTACCAAGTGCGTACATTCAGTCTAAGGGAAACTAATTTGATTGTAAGAATACGAAAATCACGCAAGACAGGATTTCTGGATCGACTGACTGATTTACTTATCTCCTGCCCAACTTATTATTTATTTATACATTACATATTCCATTCACAAGTATATTATTCATGATAGGAAATTCACCTTCTAATACTTTATTTAATGTACTAATTTAATTAATTATTATTTAATAGACGTTAATTTTTAATGCCAAGAAACTTATTGTTATTTGGCAAGAAAACTATTCTAGGGCGGGATTAGATTCCACGATGTTAATGACACGATGGCTCCACCACCATTTTATCTCCGCCGAGGCGGTCGTCTACTTCCCGGCGAGCGGCGACCGAGGGCAGCGCGCGCGGGGCGAGCGCGCGGGGCGAGCGCGCGGGGCGAGCGCGCGGGGCCGGCGGGCGGCGCACGCGGCCAGAGCGCGGCCGGAGCGCGGCCGGCCTCCACACGTGCGACGACGCCGCGGCGGTGGCGCCGCGCCGAAAGTGGTGGCGTCGCCGAGGGGTGGCCGCGACGGCGCTGGCGGCGGAGGCAGCCGCGGAGGCGGGGGCGGCGAGGGCGGCGGGGGCGGGGGCTGCCGCGCCGGTGCGAGAAGGGGCGCGCGCGCGCGAGCGGAGCGCATGCGCCACGGCTCGCCCTCCCCGCCCCGCCCCGCGCCACTCCCCGCTCCGCCCTCCCCGCGCCCTGCGCCCCTCGCCCGCCGCTCTGGCCGCCCTCGCCCCCGCTGCCGCTGCCTCTGCGTCTGCCTCCGCCGCGCCTGTCCCCGCTCCACTCCGCTCCGGCCTCGCCGCTGCGGGCCGCCTCCACCTCCGCCGCTGCCTCCGCCGCCACCGCCGCCACGCTATCTCGATGAATTTGTTTCCCGAGGCACTGAGCGCTTTTCATTGGCCCCTGTGTATCGTGCACACGCACAATAACACCAATTATGAGAAGCCTGATTGCTAGGGTATAGCCTATACATTATCGAAAGGGTTATTGGTTCCGCCGCAAGGCAGCGCCACGGAGCCCGATCCTCGAGTGTTATTAATTAGAAGCCAAGCGCTGTTTAATTGTGAAGCCTTTGCATCACGCGAGCGATCAAATACATTTTAAAAAATCCACTAGGGAGCCAGGTACCGCGCGCACTTTGGCATCCTACGTCAAGATGAATTTTTCATTTGCGGTGGATATTTTTTTTACAGATATGATTGTTTACACGGCATTGGAATTTTTAAGCTAACGAATTTTATTGGTCAGAAAATTGGCTCGGAAAAAAATTGAAGCGGGAGAGCCCCGAACGGGGTATATTAGCGCGCAACTTAATCATTCCGGTCTACAATGTAATAATGATCGAAACTTTTGTTTATTGTTTTTTCACGGGGGTTGACCGAAATTCAGATGGCGTAATTGGACTGGCGTACAATGGACCTCCGATATATTGCGCCATGAAAGAGTAAAGTGGCGGCGCTGTGCGGCTCGGACCGCCGCGGGGCTCGGCCACCTCCCGCCCACGCGCCGTCCCCGCCTTACCCCCGCGAACGCCTCCGGCCGGCGCGGCCGCCGCGCCCCGCCCCCACGTCACGGCCAGCGCCGCGAGCTACGCCCCGCCCGAGGCTCGCCCCCGGGCCGCCGAGATTTGTTACCCGAGCAGCGTTTGCGGCAGCGCGGCGCTCAGGGCACCTTCGACGACGCCCCCCCCCACCCCACCAGACCCCTAGCGCGGGCAGTTTCTTCGGGTGTAGGCTCTTGGGGTGGTGAACTCAACCTTCATAGGATGCTGTGCATATGGCAGATTTAAGGGCTGTTCAGAAACTATGTGTCAGAAAAATGGGGAAATCTCGCTCATAAGCATTATTCATGTGTTAATAGCAATCAGAGTTGATTCCTATCCAATTTACAATAGCGAACTTAGGTTAGAACTTACATCCCTTAAGAGATCTACTTAAAATTGTGACTTACTGCACCGTTCTCTATTCAACGGATATAACATATTCAAAGCAGTCTCCGAAAGTACACATACTTGAAAATAGTCTAGCGTATGAATAAAGCGAACAAACATTTTTTCTAATAAAATGAATTATCATGAATACCATTTTGCAAATATCGTTCATATATGATATGATATTTATATACTTCTTATGCAAAAACAATGTAAAGAGAAATTTTCAAATCTCGATGCAGCGGAGTTTTAATACTGTCTAGTATACGTCTTTCTTATAATTTCGTTTTCATTTCATCCAATTTGAAAACAGACATTTTAAAGTATAAGTAATTCAAAGTGTGGAAGAAAATAAAATATTCGTGCTCGAATAAAACGCACTTGTGTAGATTCGAACATATTCTGTTGTATATAATGTTTTGAAATTTGCTTTTTCGTATAGAAAACTGTCTATAAATATTTTATTTGAGTTTCATTTGATTTAGATTCATTTATATGTAATGACCTACGAACAATCAATAAAATAAATATACTTTCAGTTTGGCTCGAAAGCTTTTGATATCGCAAAAATTGCTGAGAGATATTAATGAGAAGAATAACAAATGAGAGAAAACGATAACTGAAAAGTCAAGTGAGAAAATTTTGCAGATATTCAATTACTAACAATTTACATCATCATAAGTCTACGACTGGAAAATATTTTAGATTTTCAATCTTCTTTCCCCGTGGCCAACAAAACTAGCCAGGCCCTGCTCCTCGTCCCAATGTATCGCAAGTACTACAAATGAATTTTGCATATAACGCTTAAATTCAAACCTGTGACAAAGAACAACGATCTTGCTTCGCGCAATACTAGCTTACTTTAGCTTCTATAATCCTGTGTACTTCAATTCTTTGGTGGAATTTTAGAGCGCAAATTTGCATTACTTTCCCGTAATGCCAATTTATTTGTCTGAAATAAGGATTTTATATTTTAAAATAAGATCTCTAAATTTCAAAATAAATATTTCCAAGTTACATTATAAATTGAATTTTATGAGCATTCCTTCAAAGGAGCATATGGCACTAACACAAATGATTCTATGTTAGTAATAATGGTATTGATATGGGATTTTATGAAGGATATTTCGAAAGGTTCACTTATCTCTCTATAAGTGCAATTCTCATAATCAATATTCCTGAAATATTAGTTATCGAAAACGCGTTTAACACACACATGAATTTTCAATTTTGAAAGGAAAAGGAGAGCACGGCATACAAAATACAAAGTAAAAGACATTTTCTTTTTACTGTAAACGCGGAAGATCTATTAATAGCTAGTCTCGTGAACGCAGCAGTTGACTTCCTCACTTGTGTAAAACTTCTTCCGTCTCTTTATCGATGTTTCCATAACAGTATGCAGGAACCTAAAGAGAGAATGGTTCTCACGTGGCTGAAATCCGTTCCGAAGGCGGCGACGTAAAAGAGACACGCCCCCGCGCACTTCGGAAAGGCGTCAGTATTCCGAGTGGGGAGGTCGGGGTCGAAGAGGGGCGCAGGCGGGGGCGTGAGCGGAAGCGGAGATCGCGGAAGACGGAGATGCGGAGACTCCACCACGACGACGACAGCGACAACGATGACGACAGCGGCGGCGGCGGAGGTGACAGAGGAGGAGGAGGAGGAGAAGAGGGGAGGGAGGGAGGGAGCTGAGACTGAGGCTGCGGCGGCAGCTGGCGACCATCGCTCAGGTCGTCTCCGGCACCGCTTGTTTACGCTCGTATAATACCTCCCTCTCCAGGTTTTAGCGTTCCTTCACCCGTCTCTCTTCCCCGCCGCCGCCGCCCCGCCCCCGCCTTCCTCGCCCCCCCCCCTCCTTGCCGCCCTCGCGGCTTTACGCAGCCTTTCTCCGCCGCCTCGGAATCGGCCGCGGCGCAGGAACGTTTGTGTCGCTCTAAACCCGCTCGCGAAAGCCAGGAACTCTCGCCCCTAAACAATACCTGCTGCAAGAAAGACCTCTAACATTTACGCGCTACTTCGGGCTGCTTTGCCACCACATCAGAGCGTACTCTTCTGAATATTTACTTTCACAGCCCGATTCTCCTTTAAAGAGTACTGAGAAAGGGAAACAAATGCTCAAATAACATCTCAGATTCGCTCTATTTCTTATTCAACTACGGAAGGATGGCTGGGCGAAACAAGGTCTTTTTAACATCATTCCTTGCTGTCAACGTAATGCGGCATACGTGTTGTCGATACTTTACGATTCCTTCTGAGAGAGCTTCTGGAAGAGGTTTGTGAGCTAGGTTTTCGAAATACGATGCGAAATGCACTTCGCAGAGGCAAAGAGTTCGTACAATCATTGAGGAATGAACGATGTAATGTTTCTAGAAGACAAACTCGGCGCAGCTGAAGAGTTTGAGGAATAACGTATTTCTGTAATTACCCAAAGAAGTAATTTTAGTTTAAATGAACAAGTATTTAATATTCGATATTGAATATGAATATCCTTTTTTTATTCCTGATTATTTAATGATCGTACTTATACAGACATTTGGAAACGAAAATAGCTTCGTACTGCAGTAAATCTTTCAAATAGTTCCCATAGTTTTATAATAACCGAGTCGTCTTGTAACATGAGTCGCACTGACCGATAAATTTGAACAATGTAATGATCATGTTAAACACATCAGATCTCACAGGTAACTTGATCTAATCATGCAACCTATCAATGTTTAAAAAACGCTATATTTTCTTGACAAAGACATCTCCAGTTCCAGTTAAAATCGAATGTTTGATGAATGCTCCAGGTGGCTTGAAATCCTTTAGAAATTACAATAGGTTATTTGATTCCCTCAGGAAAACCCACCAACGGGACACCGTCTCAGTCGGGAGTAGCCCTAAGCTCCTAACTAGTTTCCTGACATGTGTGGTAGTGTCATGTAAGTACATGTGTGTACACGTAAGTCAAAATGTGTCTGAAATGGGAGAGGAAGAAACCAGGAAGAGGAAGGAAAGTTCACGCGCGTCCGTGGCTCGTTTGTTAGGGTTCGGCATTCGCCTTTAATTCATCCGAGAAACCACGAAAAACTACCGATCAGAGCAATCGGCCACAAAAATTCTGTTGTTGACAGTGGCTGAATGCGTACAAGATGACCATCTAATGTGAAAAAATCCCCTACGTCGGTTCTCGAACCTTAGAAGCCCCCATTAGAGTCGCAGACACAACGGTTAAACTGGCACTGAGCTAACTCTGTCGGTCTCTCACTAGATTGTGAATTTCGGCGCCAACCTCCTCGTCGGTATGCGAAGTCTTTCCCTCTAAGGATCTTCTCCACCAGATACTGCACCAACCGAGTCAAGATCTATGCAGCCAATATAAGTGGTAGAAAGAGACATGTGTGTATGCGTGCAGGGAAAAAATATATGAGAAAGGAATGATCGCGCACAGCCCGTGATCCATTCGTTAGGACTTTTTCTCCGACATTCGCTTGGTATTGACCGGAGAAACGATGGAAAACTACCCATCCGAGCAGTCGGCCGCTAGAATTCTCCTTCAGATAGCAGTCGAATTCGGCACAACTCGGAAGCCAGAGTTGAAAATTCGCCAGAGTCACGACTCGAAGCCTCTGACCTCCCGGTCAACGACGCTCACATTATTACGCCATGTGGTCGGGCGGCGAATGGAGAGTGGGAGGAGCGGGTGTGCGATCAGGTGCGCGATCGGGGCAGGGGGGAGGGGAAGGGGCGTGGCGGGAGGGGAAGGCGGGAGGTGGCGTGGCGGGAGGGCGAGGGGCGCGACAGCAGTACGCCGCCAAGTGGGTCGACGCGATCGAACCGCAAACAGGAAGCGACGTCCGCGGCCGCCGGGTATTAATTGTAATTTGCTCCCTCGCGCGCCTCTGTCGCCGCCCCAGCCGTCGCCTCCACCACCCCGGTCCTCCCCTGTCGCCCCTGTCGCCCCTGTCGCCCTTGCCGCCCTCCCGCGCGTGCATGCGAAGGGCGAAGGAGCGATACGCATCTGGCGTCGCGCGCCTACCGCGTCACGTGAATCGGAACGTCTCCACTTTTTGTGCGAGGGACGTGTTTGCGTTCGAATTCTCCGAAAAAATGTCGGAATTGTTCAGGAACAAAGAGCTTATCTTGCATATGTAGATCTTTGAACCACAGGTCATTTGTGAACATTTAGAGTATGAATTGAAACGGAAAACGTATATTTGTGAATTATTGATATTTAATATATATGACCTAAGTTCATCCTCCTTAAACTTCTATAAACACACGGTGTTCAATAATTGAAACTTTAAAAATTTCAAATATTCGATAAATGTATTGTTTAAGCCTTCACATTCTGGTTCAACATATCGAGATTACACATTTAATGTATTTAACTAAAAAAACATGACCAGTTTTTCGAAGTATTTTTCATTTCATATAGTATATTTTATATTATGCATAGTTACGATTCTTGGCATATTCATAAAGAAAAGCAAAATATCTTTCGATTGACCCTAATCCATCATTCGAAGAAGTTGTATGGTAACTTTCAACACCAGAGTTGGCGAACACGAACTTCATTTCCATTCGAACTGAACTGAATGTGGACGCTGCAGCTCTCGCGAACCATCAGGTTCCCGACGTGACGGGAGTTACAGCGTCAGGAGGGAACATTCAACCAACGCTGGTCGCGCGCGCCGGTGACGGGAAGAGCTCGGCAGAACCCGGAGATTTCAGGCGCAGTGCAGCGTTTGTCCCAGTCGTCCCACCCCCGTCGCCGATGTCGGCGGACTTCCACGGGCTGTCACGTTAGTCATACTTGGCCGTTGGGCTGCGTAGATAACTCGAACGCGTCGGGTCGCGTCGCATCGCGTCGCGTCGGACGCGCCTACGGACACGCCCGCACGCTCGTGGGGAATACTCCCTGCCTGGCCGCGCGATACGAGCGCGCGGGCATTTGCATGCTCTTCCGAAAGTGACACCGGACCCTCTTCGGCCGCTCCGCGAAACGTCCAATCTACACTCTCCGCGCGCCCACGTTCTGCAACTAGACGGCGTTTTTGCATGCATCGCTTTTGGCGCATAAAATAAAGTATTTTCTTATCATGGGCATTAGAGTACGCAAATCTTTGTAGAACAAGTGACATCTGATTTTTTTACTCCATTGTTTTATTTATTTATTTAGACCGCCTGTGGATTACGCAACACGGTGATCCCCTTGAAGTTGAGACTTTGGCATTCTTCGTAAAAATATATTGCATGATCACGTAAATACTCGTGGATATTCGTATGCAATTCTTTGTATAACAATTCACATCTGATTTTTTAAATTATTTCGTTTTCCGATTTCGATCAAAGATTGGATCACGAAACACGGCGACCATGAGGCTAGAACCTAGACATTATTTCCAATAACATAGTATGGTAGGTATTCGTGAATATACGTACCGGAGAATAAAACACTAATTGGAACCCCAGCCCAATATCTTCCAAAATGGTTGGGAAGATCTCTGATATCCTCAATCTTTAACATCAAATCATTTTTACGTTACATATAAATGGCAACAGACATTCATCTTTAAAGTATCGCAAAAGCAGCAGCCCACCTACAATTTCATAACTGAAATGTATATAGTCACTCTCTCAGTATTTATTCGTGCAAGTTTCTAGCCCTTTGTACTGAATAACAAAATTAATTAAAATTGTACAGTAATTCAAATTATCATTTTCCCAAAGTTGTGACTTAAAAAGAAATATATGACAAAATATAGACATTATTTTATGTTACGTTAATGACAAAAATATACATATTCATTCCATTTACTGAAACACTTTACTAGAATTTCATCTTCAGGAACCAACACAACAGAACATTTTCGACTACATCCCGTCACGTTTACGAGCTATCGATTGACTTCTCCTTTTTATTCTCTGTAGCCATAAAACATTCCCCCTAAAGGAAACTAAACTCTTTGTGGAAATATTTGTAGTGGGGTGACAATAATTACGTATTTTAAATATCCTTTCATTTTAACATTAAGAAATGTCATTAAAAGTGAGAATCAGAGAGTGCGGGAAGCTCTACTAGGAAATACAATAATATTACTGAAAGTCATATTAATCGACCTTAAAAGATTATACATTTACATTGAAACCTACTAATACAAAATCAAGAACATACAAACATCTCGTCCAAAAAGAAGCTAAACATGTTTCAATCGTCTGTTACAAGCTTCAGCAATATCAAATTATGATGTTCGTTAGAATGGATTTGTTTTATTTTGTAATTGCAATTAAAGCGTTTTGTATTGAACATTTCTTCATATCTTTAAAGTTTCATTTAGTATACCACTATTTGGAAGAAAATGCAAAAGTAAAAGTACAATAACAGAGGCCACAAACTCTGTAAAAATTGCACGTGGTATATTGTGACAACCAGTAGCGTTTATTCCCGCCGCTAAGAATTTTCCCACCGCCACATCGTTGGTAGTGAAGGACGCCGCCGGGGAACGGTGCCGCAACTGCACCAGCGCGAGCATTGGCTGCCGCACCGCGTCGTTTGGACGGTTAGGCCCGCGTTGACCGGCCGCGTTGCAGCACTCGCGACGACGGCGCAGGGGGTGGGGGAGCTCATAATTACTTAGCGCGCGGCGTGCTTCCTCCATGCAAATTTGATTCTGCGATAAACCCGTGTGCGGCGCGCTCGCGGGTTCGTCTACGGGGGAGTTCATGGCGGCAACCCGGTGGCCAGCACGTCGGCCACCGCCACCGCCACCACCGCCTCCGCCTCTGCGTCGTCTTATCGATCATTTCTCCTCGGAATAAAATGAAAAGAGAAAAGAAAAGGGCCCGAGGGGCCCGGAGGGGGTGGGCGGGGCAGAGGAAGAAGGGGTGAAGGGGCGGGTGGGGGCAGGCGGGGCGGCTGCGGGGCGCGGGATATCCGCTGTAAAATTGATGGCGCCAGATACAGTGTCACGGTGACGCATCGCGGCGCTTGCGATGCGGTCGGCGTTCGCGGCTGGCGTATTTATCGGAGAAAGATGGAGCGCGTGCGGAGGCCCAGGTGTCCGCACCGGCATAGACGCCGCCAGCCTCGCCCGCCCCACCCCGCCCCACCCCTGCTCCTGCGCCCGCCGCCGCCGGCCGCTCCGCGCCCGCGCAATTCCATTACCAATGAGTCACGTGGAGCCGCGGTCTTCCCCTTCGGCAGCTCGCCTCGCAGCTCCTCGCCCCGCCCCCTCCCAACACCGGCCCGTTCCCCGATCTCACCCCGACCCTCGTCCCCGCTCCACTCCCGTACCCATTCCACCCTCTTCCCAAACCTCCCTTTTGAGCCTTCTCTCTCACCCCATTTTAAGCTCGACTTTGCTCCGTTCCGTTCTCTTTCCTGGTCACGTCGCCATTCCAGTTCTCACTCAAGTGTTCATTTCCGTTCTCGTTGTAGCGTTACCTTCGTCTCTTCCTGCGATATAGCTTGCTTTATCGTTCTTATGTTCTTTCAAGACTTTTTGCCAGCCGAATATCCATCCTCTTGTTGTTTCATTTCGTGGTTCACAGTTCGGCTGCTTGTTTTTATTTTCCAAGATTGTTTACTTTTATTAAACGACACACTTTGTAGAAATCTAAGCATTTTTATTTTATCATTCCGCTCTGCTCCCATGTCTGTGTAATTTGTATTTGTGCAAGTCCCATCTCTTTTCTGTTGTTCATTTTCTTTCACTTCCGCCATTCATTGATATATTCTATTCATTGGCACCATTTATATTTCATATTTTCTTTTTCATTTCTCTTCGAATTTGGTGTCTTTTTCTTGTACCGTTCTGCCAGTTGCTGCCAAGCCGCCTATCTCTTCCGGAGCTTGCCCTCACCACTCTCTCTCACCCCCGACTCTGATCCGTGTGAAAAAGTTAACTTTCGGGGCTGTAACTTGCCCCCTTTCACATCTACCTCGCAGTCCTGCGTACTCTGACACCCCCACTTCTGCGCCAGCCGAATCGCCGCCGCCTCGTAGCCAGCGCCGTGGCTGCCCCTTCCCTGTGCGGCCCGCGCGGCTCCAATGCTTTTCCCCGAATTAGTGGGGAGACTGGCATGTCCGCGTACAGATTTGTTACCCGGAGAGCGCATCGAACGGTTAATGTCGAACTGCCGAAATGACAAATGCGCACCAGAATGTGCGGAGTAGAGGGAAGCCGGAGCAGTGGTTGCTGAAGTGATTAGGCACTCGACTTTGGTCGCCGGGGGAGGTGTTTAAGCGTCGACGAGTGTTTTACGGCCCTATTCGTGCTAGAAAAGATGCGCTTGCACTTAACAGGATGACAAGTGAGCTTCAAGACGACTTGTTTTCGTCGTATCGCGGAGTTTTAGGACTCATTCGATCAACGTTGGAAGTAGTACATTGCAGCGCTCTCAAAGACTACAACTGCCCTCCAAAGCTTTTCTGCGAGTGTAATAAAAGATCAAGGAGAACGAAATAATCCAATTACATGAATTCCCTCTTGGATAATCGATTAATTTGTTTTCTTTCATACACAAATGATTTACTTCAAAAACTTATTACCCAATTGTATCTATTCGGCGATATCAAAACACAGGACATAAAAACGACTTTTTATGTCAGCTACTGGACTTTTTTTACCCTTCCAATCAGGATTTGAGTTCGGTACACACCTATTGAGGGTCTCCACTTCCTTTGTGAGACGGAGAACATGAGTGTACACTGGGTGTAGAGTACACGAAGGTGGGGAGATAGCCCACGTTCACCCGGTAGTGGCCGGAGGAACAATGGCGAAACACCCGGGAGTAGAACAGTGGACGTCGCAAACACAAGGTGGGCACGCCCCGTCTAACGCATGGCTTCGCGCTTCTACGAAGCCACATTGTAAGTGCCGTTGCCCAGGAATGTTTGCACGTCAGCGCTCCTCACTCGAGGAGCTCCCTGCACGTGCAGCTGCATTCAAGGCGGGCCCTGCCTCGCACAACACTGCCTCAGGACAGTCGCTGACATGAATTATAATAAATGATGATGATAATAATAATAACAATAATAACAACAACAACAATAATAATAATAATAATAGTAATAATAATAATAATTGTAATAATAATAATAATAATAATAATAATAATAATAATAATAAATTGACCACATGATACGTCAGGCTATACAATATTATCATCACACAATGAATATCTGAAAAGTCGCATCAAGTTGTTAGTACGATTCATCAATAGCTGGCGCTCAATTGGAAATTTCGGGAAACAGACTCCAAGCAGTCTCTGTTAGCTATTTCAGTTTTACCAAATTATGTTATAATATATTTTGACAGAACCATTCACAAACACACAACGGTTCCAAACTGTAGAACAGATATTACATTGTTAGAAATGCACCACCTGCCTGATTGATAATACTAGAATGAAATTTTTAAGTTCCAAAAAAGAACATAATGAGAAAACTCTAAAATATTGTAGAATATGAATTAAGGCAAACATAGATGTATATATTACCCGTTGCTACATAGTCAGAAAATTTCCTTTGATCTGATAACTAATAAAAAAACAGAAAACATAGTATGATTGGCGAAGAAAGCGCCAATTCATTAGTAGGGAGAGAAAACTACAAACACAACGAGCAAGGTGGTTCGGCAAGCTGCTCCACGGACGATATTCCTTGGTTATCGAAGGGATGATGGACGGTACTCCCACTTGGGGCTCGCTGCGAGATGGATGTCCGAACGGGGCTCGCTGCGAGATGGAAAAAGACCGAATGTCCGGTTATTTCACACAAGAGTATAATCTAAGGACTAAGGCCATTCAAACTCAACTAGATAAAATTTCCGAGGGCGGACAGTGTATACTGTACAAACACAACGATCGCGTCTCAACTGGTTGGTCACAATTTTACACTGGAATCTCTTCAGAATGTATCCTGGCAAATAATCAATGTTGGAAATATACGTCGGATAAGGTGGTTCGAAAACTATTTGAAAATATTCTAATATCTCAAGAAACAGACAATTCGTAGGTTGGATAATTAATAAAGGGAGTTATTTAACTGGCCGTGTGAAGTCAGTCGTATCTCTGGGGTACTTTTTAAGTAACTAGGAGTAATCCGTCAAATATGACGGGACGAAATCAAACTAGAAGAATTCATTATAATGAATAATAGAACCCGATTGAATTTCTTTAATACAAAATTTAATTTTTTTATTTCAACATATCTTTTATAATCAGCAATAGTTTCTCAAGCCGCTGTCCTCTAGGAAACCGCGAAACGATTTTACGAAGATCTTGAAAGCGTCACCAAGTAGAATTTTGGGCTTTTTGCGATTGTTGCCTCAGGTTGCTATCTCTAATGAAAAAATCGAATTTACTTGCTGCAATGCTTGTTATAGACGTTTCGACACAATGCGTTCATAGAGTCCAACAGCATGTGAATCTATATTTAGGCCCACTGTGTTCCTAGAAATCGCACGTACGTGCGTGCTGCCTACCTATATGGTCATCTCCCATTTCTCTGCCTTAAAGCAGGGGGCTCATTCGTATCTCTTCAGGGTGGTCCTCCCTTGATCATATTTTTATTATATCTTTTCTTCATTTGTTTTCACATGATCTTTTTTAATGATTTGTCTTTAAAGAAGATTGCGTTAAGAAAAATCTCTATCTTCAAATTCAGAGGCGTACCCAAGAAGGAGGGAGAGTTCAGCGTCCCTAGGAGTCAATGACACGTGTTAAAAATACAGCATTTACTAACTTTCTATGCTAAGGAATGTCATTCATTAACAATTGTTTACGTAACGAATATTAACTGTAAGTCAACAAATGAGAATGCATTTTATATTCAGCATAAATGAAATATTCAACATAAGAAAGAAATCGAGTTGCCTAGACTATTTACCTGTATGTGGGGGAGCGAGAAAAATTCTGGATGTATCTCTGTTAAAAAATTGTAGTTGTAGGATAATCCTGAAAACCGTATCAAACTTTTACAATTTTCGAAAATTTAAAGTTCAACGAAAATGAACTGCACCTTTTATAATAGTCTTGTGCTCTGAGGACAATATTCCAGGAAGATATTTTATTAAAAAAATTAGAGAAATTTTTGAGAAAATTTTGAAAATGTTGAGGCTTCATGTTGATTACTCCCAAAAATCAATACATCCATTTCAAACACGCAAGACCTCGAGTTTGGCCAGATCGATCGGGATACATTAATTTTGGAGAAAATCGTCCGAACGGTTTAGGCGCTAGCGTTAAGCATACACACATTTTGCCGTTAAAAAATTTCAGTAACAATGACCTACAAATCAGTTTCTGAATACACATCATTGTTAGAGAAAGTAATTGAATAATACAGGAAAAGGACTCATTCACTTATTCGATACCGGGGTTCCATAATTTGAGATTGCCTGAGAAAAAGCGCCACTTTCCTTTGTAGCGTTATAATACTTTCTTTTTATTACCTAACTACGTAATATGGCAAGAAACTAAGAAAAGTTTCATACGTTTCTTCATCTGACTTTCCCTCCATCTCACTTACTTTTGAAACTGCTAAAAATACATAAAAATAGGGCTAATGTTAAACCTTTTTCTTTAATCATGTGAATCATTTTATGCACTGTGCGAAACCTGATTCTAGAGTCTCTATGCATACAGAACTATATTTAGTGCTTTTAAGAAAGAATTTGTCGTTTTCTACTTTCGACTTTACATCTACCTTTGTGAATTACGTGGCATATCAACCCTTTGGAATGACAAGATTCCAACTGACAAAATTGAAGAAAGTCAGTTGTTAGAGTTCTGACTTCTGCTACAGGAATACTCATTCAGTCACTCATTCTACGATGTTTCGCTTAATAGCTATTGTGAAAATCACTATTGTTGATGAAGGAATGTCTGAATAGGTGGAGAGATGAAACTTCAACATTAATTTACTCGAAACGACAGAAATGTTAGTAGGGACTTTGTCATTCGAGGATCGGTATGAAACTAATATTGTACCCCATTGAAGGCATTTCGGGAAATATTCTGTGTATTCTATTAAAACGTTCAAAAAGCAAAGGAAAAAAAACCTTGAGGTGAACCAGAAGAAGTAAACGGTGCGTATGCTTGTGTTGCAGCGTGGGCATCGGGAGGGCCCACTTCGAGAAGCAGCCACCTAGCAACCTGCGCAAAAGCAACTTCTTCCACTTCGTGATCGCGCTGTACGACCGCGCAGGCCAGCCCATCGAGATCGAGCGCACCGCCTTCATCGGCTTCATCGAGAAGGACCAGGTGAGCAGGCGCACTGCCGCTACGTACCGCTTTCGTTGCATTGTTGTTCCTGTACCTCCCTTTTCATCTATATCTCCGTTTTCATCTTCTTTTTCAACGTCTTCTCTTCCTCCTCGTCCTCATTTTCTTTCTTCTCCTCTTTCTTCTCCTTCTCATTCTACTTCTCCCCTTCTCATCCTCCCTCTCCTCATTCCACCTCTCCCCTTCTCCTCCTCCTTTTTCTTCTTCTTCTCCTCCTCGCCTTTCCCTCCACCTCAGTCTTCTGAATCTTTAGTTATTTCTTCTCGTCTCTTTCATATTTTTTCACCAAAATTTCATTAGGATTTTTTCCTTTCATTGCAATAGTGCCTTTATTATTTTGGCGCAAATTTGTTATGAATATGTTTCACTAGTCTCCTCTGTCTTTCTTCATTTTTTCCTTCAATGTCTGATGTATTTTTATGTTATTTCTTTAATTTTCTTTCCGTTTTTGGAGTATTTTCAGATGATTTTATCTCGCTTGATATTATTTCGCACATTATTTCCAATTTTCCTCTTTCAATTCCTTCCAATTGCTTCTTATTAATTTTTAGCCGACTTTAATTCTTGCCTTCATTTATCCAATGTGCATCGCATTTTACTATACCTTATGCTTCACATTTCTAGAAAAACTTAACAGCACTACGTCCCATGGCGTTAATTAATTGACTTTGATTCTTTCTATCAACAAAAGAAAGAATGCGTTCATTTCCTCAAGTACAATTCAAAAACAAATATTAAAAATATTTTTGATTCACAAATGTTGACTTTTTTGATCATCAATTTATTATTTCCTGTACCTTTAACGAGGCCTAAAAAGCTAGATTACAAAACATTTTTGCCATTGGTAGTATGAAAATATATCATCGGCTCATACATATTCTTTTAATTTTTATTGTACACATCTTGAATTTTCTTTAATTATTTTTCTTTCTCTTTGTACAGTTTTCTGAATGCCTTTCATGTTGGGTCGTGTTTCAACTAGATCCAATCATTGGCACTGAAATGTACAAATAAAATTTGTCAACACAGCTCATCTGCAATGCATGTCAATTTAGAAGTGATTTGCAAATTCACTGAATGTCGCGCTGCGATCACACTGCATTTTGATGCGGAGGTCCGCAGGTACAACACACAAATAAACAAATAGCACGTAAACGACATCAAGGCTACCCATCATGTCCCCATCACTCGTTACTGCTAACTCGTGCATACATTCTTCGCAGATTAACGTTTTATGAAGCGACTCCACAACTCCGTTCAGCTGTTGCCACTCGGAGCCTCTGCATTCAACTCGCAGGAATAGACTGTTAAAGATTTTGAAAGCAATATAGATTTCGCTTTAAAAACTAGTAGTGCTAATGCAGCACATACTTTCTCGTACAGACAGAGGTTTCTTCATATTATACGATTACAACTCGTATCTTACTTATTCTTAATCCACCTTTTAAAAAATTCTTTTCAGCAAAAGAAACGCGAGAGATTCCATATTTTAACTATCGAAATTTCAGATCTCATAATTTTTGGACATATACCGCATTTATTTTCGCACTTTTTTCTATTAAAAAAATGCCTATTCTGGGAATTGAACCTTCGCTTAGTGCATGACGTAACTACGTAATATGCCAGTCACTAAAGCTCTCTTATTTTCAAAAAACAAGAAACAAAAAATTACGAAGCTCATGCTAATTCGAGAATATTGAGAAAAATCATTTACAAACGTGCCTACACGAACCGCACTAAATTATAAAATACACATGTAACGTAAATATTAACATGCGAAATGTTAGAAAAACAAATATTTAACTATAGAAAATTCAAAAGTTTTAATTGAAATGGCACTTGTGTCAAATAATTCAATATATCACGCTCCATCCTTTAATTACGTTCAAAGAACGTGTAGAGAAATTTTGAGAATCCTGTTCCCGTATTTATGAAGAATAGCCTTGATTTATTCAAAAATTACGCGAAAATTATTTATATTTTGAAAATCTGTATATGAAATTTTTAGTGTTACATTACTTCGTCTATTTTCCGTATATACTCGTACACGACACAGTAATATTTTTTGGCATGCAAGTCAGTATTATAATGACACCATATTAGTTATTCTTGTACGAATTGAATACGTGTACGAAAAAATAGACCGACAAATTTCCTTTTAACCCTAATATCGCTATCCTTCAACGGTTCATGACAATGCACGAGAAGCAATTTAAAACCAATGTGGTATTTAAAATAGGTAATGACCCTGCATACATTTACAACTCAACTAGAATATAACCGCTGCTGATCGAAATATTTTGTTTTTTTAATACGTATTTCAAACCGCGGGCTGCCAATATGCGTATTAATCCTGATCGCATATATTTTCATTTTCGGTTTCAAACACGGCCCACTTCTGTCCACTACGCGCCCAACACTCGACAGATAACCGGCGAGCGCAAAACGAACAATCCGCCAGCAACACAAGCGGTCAACAATAAAAATGGTAGATGGGAGCGCGGATGGGTCGGGCAGGGGCGAGGGCGGAGCGGGGTGCGAGCAGCCGAAGCGGCGGAGGCGGCAGCAGTGCCAGCGGCGCGGGGCTATGCGGCGCGTCACAGCGGGGCAGTTATTAGTATTTAACCTGATTGGCGGCCGCCTCCGTCGATGGCGCCCGCTGCGATTACCGCACGCTAATACACAATCAATGGCAGCGCAATCAGACGCGCCCGCCGCACGTCTCCCCTCCCCTCCCGCCAGGCCCGTGCACGCCCCGCCGCGTCGCGTCGCCCCGTCGCCGTCCTGTCCTGCGCCGTCCTGTCCCGCCCCGTCTCGTCCCGCCGCGCAGCGCCCCGCGCCTGTCCCCACGCTGCGCCACCCGCCTCGCCGCGCCGAGCACTGGCGTGCGTCCCCTCCCCGGGCCCTGCGCGAGGCCCGCGGCGGCCCTCCACGGGAGGACGGCCGTCCCAAGCGCTCGTCGTCCACGGGCGCTGCGCGGCGTCCCGCTTCGTGCCGCCCTGTCGGGCCGCGTCACGGCTGGCGTCCCGGCGCCAGGTAGCGGGCGGCAGAGCGCGGAGCGTAGCACGCGTGAACGCACGCCGCCGCTGCCGTCGCCCCGACCGCCAGCCGCCGCCGTCAACATGTAAACATTTAGCCCTCTGCCGCCCGCGCCGCAGTTGGCGACGCCAGTGTCGCCGCGGGCTAGGAGACCGCGTCGTTGACCACCCGCACGCTTGGCCGTGTCCCGCTACCGCCCGCGCAACCGCGGCCCCCGCTGCCAGCCTGGCTGCCGAGCCGGCGCGCTTGGGCGCTCCAGCCAGCCGCTGCCTCCGACACGCCTGCCACTACTCCCCCATGTCTGTTACTACGCCAACGATTCACCCCTTGCCACCGCTGCTGCCCCCACGGGTTCACTACTCCCTGCTCGTGGCACTTCATTTCGTGACCGGACAAATTTGTTTTTGTTTTTTGGTGCCTATGTAACCAACACCTTTTCAACCATCTCTCTTAATCTCGCATTATTTGCTGAAGCAGTCGCTTGAGTTGTCCTGTATCTATTGTCCGTTCCAGTTATTGCCACGCGTGTCCTACGATTCGATTATATTTCATCCCAGTCGTTAGTTCTCAAATATACTATCCCCCTATCCATCCCTATTCCATTGCTTCAGAAACAATTTATTCCGCATTCACTGCACTACTGATAAAAAGAATTTTCACAGCAACGCCGCATGGCAGCCGGTAGGCTTTACAAAGCCATTGTATAACTTCTCGTCACCATGCCATCAAGACCGATATCGCCCACACCTACGCTGCCACTACATTTATTTACCCTCCCCATTCCCTTAGCACCAGTTCAAGATTGCATCTGATAACTCTCACTCACACCATCACCATCTCTGCTACTGCCATGTTGTCACAGCCGGCCAGCTGCCTCCGCCCTTTCCCCGTCCGTCGTTGCCGCCCCAACCGCGCGTTGGTGTTGCCGCCGCCACTGCCACCGCCACCGTCGCCGCCGTTCTCGGACAAGGCTGGTTTGCATAAAGAGCGTTTTCGCGCGGGGTGGCGGCGCCGGGTCCGGAGCGGCGGCGGTAATTGTGTTGGTGCCGATGCACAAGATTAGGGCGCGAGTCGGGAAGAACATTTATCATGCAGGCGTTCCGTGCAGCCACTGCGGCTGCTGCCTCCGCCGCTCCGCCGCCGCCGCCGCCGTTTCCCCCGCCACCGCCACCGCCGCCGCCGCCGCCATCCCGACATCGCCGCGCTACGCAAACACGCTCCGGGGTGGCGGAGACCGCGGACGAGGGAGTGGAGGCGGTTGCAGGAAGCAAAAGGGCGGCCTGCGCTGCGCGACCGGGCACAGAACCCACCCGGCAGGAAAGGTTCGGGAGGCCGGACACTGTGGGTGGCGAGCCGGACAATGCCACCGGCCAGGGGCGGTCGAAGAGGCCAGTGGCAGGTAGGAACAAGGAAACGGTGCCGGTAGCCGGGTAATAATTGCGAAGCGTGGTCGGGGGCGGGAGGGTGTCAGTGGGGTGGCTCAAGGGTGAATGGCCCCAGCGTCTCCACTCTGTACGAATGCAGCGAAGGAGAGACGAAAGGTTGGTGTGAGAACGACCAAGGAATGATTTTGACTCTTAAGCAGATATAAAGAAATCCGAGGGTAAATAGAGTAATGTAATCGCTCCATTATTATGCAGTTCACTTAATGAGGAAATAGAAAAATAAAGTAAAATTTGATCGAGTAAACAAGGGTAGAAAAAGAACAGGGAATCCATGAAGAGAGGATAGATTCATTCAAACTAAAATGCAAACCCTCTCATCCTATCCTCTTGCAGACAATCGCATTGAGATTCTACACAGAATAAAACAATTCTCAAACCAGAGGGTAGAGGAAGTGGTGGTGCCGTTTCTTACGTTAGTGGTCGGTGTTGCGGTAACGGTAGACCGCTGTGATAGGAGGTGACAACGCCAAAGAGATATCTATAGTGGCAGCGACAGGGAAATTGTTGCAACATTGGTAGGGGGAGTAGAGGTGATGAGGGAGGCGTTTGTGGCGATAGCGGCAACAGTGGCGGTAGCGGCGGAGTTTTCCGTAGCGATAGTGGCGTTTCTGAACTAAGTGATACTGACGTTGACATCTTTAGAAGAGGTAGAAATAGCGGTGGTGGCGCCAAGTTTGTCGGCGGCAGCAGTGGCGACGGCGGCGGCGGCGCTGGTGTCGGCACCGTGCAGTGGTGGAACCGTGCGCGAAGGCGTTGGAGGATGACCAGCGGCCCGCGAACATTGCGCAGGAGGCACATGTTCCACCTCCCCCCCCATGACGTTGCGACGCGGAAGCCCGCCCTCTAAATTTATGAGAAGCTGTGCTATGCATCCACGAAAAAGAAGAATTTAGTGCAAGTTAAAAATATTATAAGAGATAGGTATTCACGAGGACCATTCGAACGCGGTGAGAAGAAAAATAAATATACCACTGCTTGAAACTCATCATTATTTTGCAGCGGTATTGCCGCTTTGTGTCAATTTTCTATTCAGTTAATTGGAGGTAATGACGGTGGCAATGATTTTTTTAAAAAAATTTATATAATTTACTATAATTATGGTTTAATGCCTTTTTTAAATAACTGATTTAAATCGTCTAACATATTTTCTCCTTTTCATCAATATTTTTTCTTTGAGTTTCTTTTGATGGCCTGTGCTCATTTTAATTAGCAGAATACCAAATTAATTAATTAACTAATTAATCACAGAAGTGTGCAGGAGCTATTTATAGCACGAATTGTTCATTTCAAAAACTATACCACTTTTGTTATAACCATAACTAGTCCAAACGAGTAACTTAAATAATTAAAATATTATTCAAATAAAAACTTTAAAAAAATCCATTTTATTATATTATTATCCAAATTATCATTATTATTATTATTATTATTATTATTATTATTATTATTATTATTATTATTATTATTATTATTATTATTATTATTATTATTATTAATTTTCACCCTATGAGCAGTATAATTCAAAAATAAAAAAGTATTCTAATCCATACCCACGAGACAGAATAAAAAAAAAATTGATTATAGATCATCAATAAAATGCAAAGTGTTTATTTGTCACCATAAAGTGCAACTAATCAACACGTATATTAACCACTACCTGTGAAAATTGAATTTCGAGAATATATAAAAACGTATTTATAGATTATAACCCACTGGGAAATGGGATCTCTGGGATCTTGGGCGGCCGCTGGCCACAAGCAACGCACGCCGGCGCGTGGGCGCGAACGGCGTCCGCCCGGGGGCGGCGCCCTCCCCTGGCCGGCGCCCGCCGTAGGGTGACGCGCTGATGCAGTGTTGACGGGGCGGCGCGCGGCGGGGCGCGGCCAAGGGGCGGCGGGGGCCGGTGGGGGCGGCCGGCTAGCCCTGCGGCTTACGCCCTAACCCCGGTGGGCTCTGGCGCGCCAGTGCGTGATGCGCGCGGGGTCACAGTTCGAGGCTCGGCCGGAGCCCGACGCGCGCGCGCCGCGTCACCACGTCATTATCACGCATACATCACCCGCGCTCCGGCGCCGCCGACCGCGCGGCCTGCCCCGCCCCGCCCCGCCCCGCTTCGCGTGTTCGACGGCCCGCGCGTGCTCACGTCCTCACCCGCTCACCCGCTCGTCGGCTACCTCACTCCTTCGTTTCCCCGCTCCTCAGCCGCCCACGGCCCGCCTCGCCTTGTGGTCGTTCGACGTTCCGCGCGCACCCACCGTGTCCCCGTGTCCCCGTGTCCCCGTGTCCCCGTGTCCCCGTGTCCCCGTGTCCCCGTGTCCCCGTGTCCCCGTCTCCCCGTCTCCCCGTCTCCCCGTCTCCCCGTCTCCCCGTCTCCCCGTCTCCCCGTCTCCCCGTCTCCCCGTCTCCCCGTCTCCCCGTCTCCCCGTCTCCCCGTCTCCCCGTCTCCCCGTCTCCCCGTCTCCCCGTCTCCCCGTCTCCCCGTCTCCTCGTCTCCTCGTCTCCTCGTCTCCCCGTCTCCTCGTCTCCCCGGCTTTGCGCTCCCCGGTGCTCCGGCTCCCCGGCTCACCCGCTTCGCTCATGCTGTTGCAGGAGACGGAGGGCCAGAAGACCAACAACGGTATCCAGTACCGCCTGCAGCTGCTGTACGCCAACGGTGAGTGACGGCTCGCTGCACAGCCGGCTAGCGCTACTCGCATCATGACGCCTCATGCTCCAATTCATTGTTTGCCTAATCTGTAGTTTGATTGATACCTTCGCTTGGAGTCACCTAGAGGGAGAGTGTGGAAGAGAAGGTGCACACTTTGTTGGCTTCGTGCACAAACATTGTATGTTCGTTCATGGGCATTTTTGATTTAACATCATTTTTCGAGACCTCTCGTTCGTGTACGAACGAGACTAGTGTACAAAGGTAGCATTTCCACACATTCAAAGGTAGTGTTTCGAGACCTAGTGGGCAAAGGCAGCATGCCCACATACGATGGATCATTTTTATCTTAGAAAGCAAACAATGCCGCTCCATAAGTAACTACATCTTTACAAATTTTCATGCTTGGTTGTCTCGAAATCATAATTCTAGATTGACAATACGTGTACACTAAGCAATTGAATTGTTCTAAAATTCGAGGACTAATGCTCTGTTTTGGCAGTAATATGCATAGCACTCTTCGGAGAGGTGCAAGGTCGTTTTGTATCATTCACAATTACCCTAACTTTGAGAGAAGAGACTAGAAATACGCTTTTGTTCCTGAAAATATATTTTTTTCTATTCCGCGCAATTACCACTCTTCATAATGCACTCCGCCTTCATAGTGCCCTGAACGGAGTTCCAAAATCAAACTACGATTTAAACCGTTTTTCAAAAAGCAAGAACCTATTTACACGCAATTGAGCACTTTAAACATAATGAAGAAACAATATTCCTTCAACACCTTCAACGATACCGTAGAAGTTTGACATGAATACATTTTTTCTGGCCTAGTCAGTTGCTTCACCCCCTAAGATTTTTAGGTTCTTAGCTCTTTTCGGGAAATATGTAAGCTAAGTCTCTCACTTTTGCCAGTTAAGTTCAAAACATTTTGTTTCTTATTCACTGACAATCGTCTGTCGCAAAAAAATTACTAAATATAAAATCTCAGTTTTTAGTGGCCCATCTACAGATTACATGGCAGCAGTTGCTCACTTCACCTGGGACAGTGCCCATATCATTAGTTTCACAAACGACTAGTAGCGACGTCATATCTTACATATGCAAATCATTATTTTAATACAAACAAAATATAATTAAATTCCTTATAGTTCGGCTTTAGAAAAAATTGATAATTCCTTTGAAGAAATTTAACAGCTATAAAAACGATATTTTCACTTATACCGTATTTGGAAGAGAAATTTAAGATGGAGTAGATTGTGAGGATGGCAATTACTCAGCCACTCGGAATCTTGAAATACAAAGCAGGGCCAAGGTGCAAACCGCACTGAATTGTACGAGACGCACGATATTTAACCTATAATAACATATCTTATTTTCAATGATATTTGAAAAGTTACTAACTCAAATGAAAAATACGCAAACTCAATGTATCCACCATAAATAACACCGCGTGATATTCCCTTCTAAAGATGATAAATAAATTATAGTCTTAATATTAATTCTTCTCATTTGTTTTTTAAAGAATACGTCAGAAACGAATTTCGTCGATGGTCACACGTATACAACACATCGACTCCAGGGGCCGCGCATTCCAATCATGCTGATGCAAACCTGCTTATGGCATGCTAGAACCAACATCCATGTGAATAATTGTGTCTTGTCGTTTGTGTGTATGATGTCGTGGAAGGCCTTGTGTTCTGTTGCTACATTGTTGAAGAGCCCTTGAGGGTGTTAGTGTCAAGATTTAGAAACACTCCTCAATGCACAGATTTCCAACCGAAGTTTCGCAGTACCATAGAGGTATTGCAAACACTTCGAGGTACCAGGTGATGTATACAAAAACTGAATAAATCACGTGAAAATTTCATATGAATATAATTACGTTTGATACCACAATACGTACACCGGAGAATCTCAATAACTATAATTTCGAAGAAAAACTCATTTAGGGAACCAAATATTTCGATCCGTAATTACCAAAATTTGATCCGATATCCAAGAGGAATAATACAAAACTCTGAATTAAAAACGCCTAATTTCATTGATAAACTCACTTATTGCCGTATTCTTTTAATTAAAAAAATAAAATACGTAGTAAATTAAATGCAGACGTATGTAAACATTCAAGACTAAATGAACAATATTTTAGGTTTTCACGAACCACTTTAAACCAATTCAGTCAAACCTTAAATGGAACGTCCATTTAAATGAATTGAACACAAAATTAAGTTCATTATGCTACGCGTTCAGAATTCTTGCAAATTCAGTCAGCCTTCATACTGCTCGTTGTGTATATTTCGCAAATGTTCATTCCCGCCTGAGATGTGGCATAATATTCTGGGGAAATACATCTTATAGCTCCCAGATTTTAGATTACAAAAACGAATTGTACAAATAATAACCAAATCCCATCCACGTGATTCATGTAAGTCTCTCTTCATTAATCTAGAAATTTTACCATTACCGTGTCTGTTTATTTACGAATCAGTGGTTTTTGTCAAAAATGACTTGCCTAAGGGCGGGAATATATTTTCAGAAAATGCCGATGTCTATTACTATAACACTCGACGTAGAAATCATATTCATCAGGTGACAGTATCAACAGCTCATTACAAAACATTCACATACAATACATGTACATTATTTTACAACACTGCCATATGATATTAAACGATTAAATTCGATAGAAAAGTTTAAATCTCAAGTGAAATCGTTTCTGCTGCATAACTGTTTCTCTACAATTAGAGACTATACTGAGCATCACAAGAAAAGTAACATTAATTTTAACAATGATACATAATGCATTATTTACCATTTGGACTGTATAAATGTGTATAAACAACCTGTAGCAAGTATTGTACTACAGCCTCCGGGTCAATGACCCCCATCTCGATCAGGTTTTTCGTCCAGTTTCTCTGATCCATTTAGCAAATGCTGAGATGGCCCTTTGTTTTGCTTCTGGACATAAATGAAACTTCATTGTCTGTGCACGTCTTCTAGAATTCAGTGAGAAATACAATTATTCAAATTATCGTTTCCAAGTTGTCGCGGCAGAAGTATTATTCCGAAGGAAAACATGGATAAGAGCCAAAATGTATTGCTTATTTATCCTTGAAAATATATTTATTACATGGGAGGGTTTTTTTAAATTTAAGTAGTATATGACTTAGTGTAGGGATCACAGAATTTTGAAAATGTGCACACAATTCACTTTTCCCCATAGCACGTCATACGCAGTTTTAACTGTTTTTGACGTAAAAAAATAAATAAACCAACGATTTTATCGTACATATATGGCAGAAACAATCTTTTATATTAGTAGAGGGACTGTGAGTTGTTTAAAACGCTCACTAAACATGTTTTCCGAATAGAAATTTCACAGTGAGATACCATAAGAAAAATAAAGGGAACCACAGACGTGAGTGCAGGGGTGGGTGGGCAGGGAGCCATGGTGCCCTGAAAATTTTGAAACGGCCTGTAGACCTACGTGATAAACATTTTATTTTCGTAAATATTACCAATTTTTTTCAATTTTTACCTGACAATTTGGGGTATTGATACACAATTGGGAAGAGGCTCCCCAAACCATCTAGCAGCCCTATAAATATTTTAAAATAAAAAATATTGATTGTATCATTAAATTTATAAGTGCATTCTCCTTGTAGATTATTTATTTTGTAGTAAAATGTATCACATTTAAATAAAAAATAATGGAGAGGGTTCACAGGGGCTCAGAAATGTTTTTGACTCTCTCTTGTTTTAAGCTGCGTACGTCGATGAAGGGGTCATCAATGACCACGGGGTTGAAAAACATTCTTATGTATTGTTAAAGGGAAAATACTTAGAAATTTCTTCATTTGTGTCCTACATTCTACGACTGTGTTCTACATTATCTATTTCACCCCAATCATTCCCTTGTTCAAATTGCCTCAAGAAACTTCTTTTCCGTTTCATGGTTACAATTGCCCACACAAATCAATTACGGTATGCCCTGAAAAGAAGCATACCCCACCCTTCCACAACGTCCGTTCCACGGGAGTTAGGACCAGCGTCCTCCGTTCCCCGGGTGAACCTTCTCCAACTCCAACAAAGACTTCAACTCAAGGACGTCGCCGTCACGGCCGTCGTAAATCTCCACCCTTCAGCTTTTGAGGAGTTTGCCGCAAGGCCTTAACGGTACAAATGGCACGAAGGGTGAAGATGAAAGAAATGGAGATGATGTGTGTGTTTGTCTTTGTTTTTTTCGTCTTCACTCTCCTTGCCAGCTGTATCGTAACATTCGACCGATGATCGCTACAAGATCGTTAAATTGGCAGGAATGCAATATTTGATTCCATCTTGCAGTCGGTAGAAGGCTCGACAACAGAAGGTCCGTGCTCGACTCCCGGTGGCACCTGGCAATCCATTTTAACTAATACCTTAACCGCTCCCCCACAGAGTATAAGAAGACTATACTAATATTTTTCCCCATTTTATTTTTTTGTGGTCCTCCCGATTTGTGCGCCTGCCTCTTCCCAATCCCCAACATCGTGATGAAATGCCGTTCCTCTTGCTTTGTTTCTGCACAGTAAATGTACCCTCTCAATGGGCACGTTTGGCTGAGCTCTCGATTTGCTAGTTGTGGGGGGAAAATTGAATAATCGATTAATTAGTAATTCTGGGCGCGTTAACTGCTAATGTCATTCGTTCCGTAAGTGTAGTACACCTCCTTTCCCTCTGGAGGTGGCAGTGAACTGTTAGATGGTGAGATTCGGCGCCGACCTACCGTCAGATAGCAGGGTTTCCCCAACCAGGTATCTCCCAACAGCGGGGCACAGCCCTAGAAGAGGTAAGATCTAAGCGCTCGGCTGGTCTCCCGGCATGAGTGGTAGTGTAGTGCATGTTGGTGTGTGTGTAAGTAGAGGGTGAGGATATGAAAAGCAAAAGAAGGTAAGATCGGATACAGTATGAACCCCATGTAGTCTACAACACCAGATGTACCGTGCTTTATCTGGGGGACAAGGCCCCGAGGTGAGCACCTATGGCTTTTCGTCTTTATCCGCACCCCCCGCTGACGCACAAGAACACCGACAGACTGATATCCGGTTACAGCCGGAACCCAGTTTGTCCTCGCGTCAACCTCCCAATACAATGCCTGAGTACGGGCCGCCCTGACAGCTCAGAGCTCCTAGCTAACCAGGCTAGTGCCGGAGTCAAAACAGTGCGTTGCTCACGAGCACCGGGAACAAGTTCCCTCTTCTTTGCCCAAAGTATCGGGTCTCTGCCACGACGAAGCCGAGCGCCCAACTGGGGGCCCCCCGAACTAAGGTCCGTGCGGCTCGGAGTCCCCATCCCGTCTCCCCACTGTCTACCAATCGACGTGGGTACCGCCGGAACCTGGACAGCCTGACGGGTGGTATCAGATTTCCCGCCGGACTTGGGATCCAGACTACTCCGAAAAGCATCCTTCCCCCAATTCTGCCCAAAAGTCGTTGCGCCATTGGCCCAACTGGTGGGTAGCCGGGTGGACCCGACTAACGAGCTTAGTATCGCCTTCTCACTGCCTGTACCGTCAAGCTAACGACGTGAGTGACGCCGCGAGACTCAGAGTCCAGGTGGTCGTCTACGACACTTCACCAGAAACCACAACAACCTACGCCATCGTGATCCCCCTCTGCAGGGGAAAGATCGCGCGCAGTCCGTGGCCCGTTTGTTAGGGTACTGCTCCGGCATTCGCATGGTGTTGATCAGATAAACAACGGAAAACTATCCATCAGAGCGGCCGCTAGAATTCTGAGTGGCTGAATTCGATGTACCTATGAAGCTGGTGTCGAAAATCCTGCCACCTACGGGACTCGAACCTAGGAACTCCCCGGTCAGAGGCACTGCAGTGACATCAGTTCAAGTCCTAAGCCACACCTCTCCCGGTTTGTGGGAGGAATAGGTCGCCGGGGGAGGGACCTAGTTATTTTAACAATACTAAAAAGTAAAATCTAGTTCGTTTATCAATGTAAATATGTTTCTTGTTCTATTACTCGGGAGCGAAAATGTATAGTTTTCAAATGGTGCTAATCACACGTGTTGGTCGCAATATTCATTATTTACCTGCGTATAATAAAAGAATGGGTTCGGAATTCAGGAGCTCAAGAATACGTGCGCAGATTATACTCCACCATACGTAACATGTAGTGTTTTCATTTTTTTGAAAAGTCGATTTTAAAAATCACTCGAACATTACCGGGGGCTTTTTTCTGAGAAGCCTGCCCATGATAGTTTAGTCCGTGGGGGAACATTCACGATCTTTACCCGTCGGCTGCTGCTTTTCATCCAGAAACATGTTCGTGATTGCTCTTATAGGCGGCACCACACATTCGTTATTCGGTGAGTAGCGAGCAACCGCTTGCCGAATCACAAGTAGCTTGTGAGTTGCTTGTGAGTTGCTTGCTTTTTGCCAAGTCAACAACATTCGGTGCTCGCCCTTCCCACTGCGTGTCGGTCGTTCTGGACACATCAAACGAAGGGAACATTCGCTGAACACAGTTTTTCGGGATTGGGCGAGCAGTAGCACGCTGCTCGGTGAATGTCAAATGTGTGGAGCCGCCTTACCCTGAAGATCTGTGGGTGTAACTCTGTTCGGTTCGACTACGGTCCGCTACAGGGATGGTAAGGATCCATCTTCGTAATCCTCATCAAAAGCGACGTTCCTGAAATATTATCATGGTGCTTTTCTGAATTATTAAAAATATTCTAAAATTGAGTAAGGTAAAGCAGTTTAAAAATCTGTTTATGTGGAATACGACTTAACCTACCTATACATTATACTAACTGCCGCTTGGTAGCAGACGTCTACCTATTTCAAGGGCAGAGATCGCCAGTTTTAGAAAATAAATTTTCATTAATTAAAAACCAAGACCCGTAAACCATTTTTGAATACAACTTGAATATCGTCAATTAATGAAGTTGCTGGGATATTAAATCGTTTTCTCCTGCACAATTTTTTGTGTGTTACGAAAGGATTGCGGGAAAGCGACGAAACATGAGCAAGAAATTACCACGGTCTGGGGGGAGAACCTGTGTATGAACGTGTGTATGAATCCATTGGGTTCTATTATATACGGACTGCTGGTTGTCGGAAATATTCATTCCATTTTCATTCTCCTTTATTCGAAACTAGTATTCACAATAGATAAACGCGACGAATTCTAAAGAAGTCTCATTAGAATGCACAATCTCAATGTTTTATTCCTTACTTTAATAAGCACATTTTACCTCTTAATTAAACCATTACATTGATATTAGGTACTGTAAATAAAGAACCCCTGTGTTTTTATTTTCAAAACAATTCAGTCATTCTTATAAAGTTGAAGTCAATTGAAAAATGTTTTATATTATGTAATGAATGAAGTTTAGGGGCCTATTCACATGAATAATTTATTATTTTAAAAAGTACAAAAATGTGATTCACGAGAAACGATATTTTCGAGTGCCTTTGCTTCATTAACAATGCTTAAGTAACATTTATAGCTATAAAAACTTCCTGGTTTGTACGGTGTTATTTCAACGCAATCAAATTATTCCTGGCGCTAGGCTACAATCCTCACTCCTGTATTGCGAGTTTTGAATACCCAGGGCGCGATGAAAGATCAGTGTCCGCTCTTGGCCAGCGCCCGCCAGTGGGCGGATCGCAGAGGGGCTGACCCGCCTCATGTGGGATCTGGGTGGGCGGGGCTCCCCGGGGGCCCCGGCGCAGCGCGGCGCAGTGCGGAGCGGGGCGGGGCGGGGCGGGGCGGGGCGGCCCAGCGGCCCTGTGCGCCGCGCGCGACTGTACCTGCGCCGAGCCGGGCGCAAAGTGAAAAGAATGTCCAAATCCTGTAATGAGAGTGCCTAAGCCACTTTGCTTTGGCCCGTGCGTTGTTATCCAATAAGTTAGCGTGCTGGGAATTTACTGAAACCCCACGCTCTGGGCTAATGCTGCGGCCACGGCCGCCGCCACCGCTGCCGCCGCCACCGCCGCGCCGCACCTCCCCCCTCTCACCACGGCCCGTCTCGCCGTTCCCTTCTCCTCCCCGCTTCGCCCCGCCGGGCCTGTGCCGAGCACCCCGTAGCTCCGCCCAGGATTAATAGCAACCCACCTTTAATTACAGGGCAAGGTGCAGGAAAATATGGCGCTTAGGCCAGGCCGAGTCCGGCCCCGCTGACCGCTTTGCCGGCGGTGCCTGCACCGGTCCCAGTTGTGCCCACCGCAACTAAGCAATAGACTGCTTAATAAGTGGAGATCAGGCGCGATCAGGGCCCGCCGGCCAGATTTGGCGTGCTCGACGCCGCCGCTACCGTTGCCGCTGCTGGCGCCACCGCCGCCGCCACCGCCGCCGCCACCGCCCCCGAGCCGGCGGGCTTACGGCCCGTTAAAATTGCATGGCGGCCGTATTACGCTAAGACCGCGGCAGGCGGCGTTGGATCGTTCGCGCCCAGGAATCGTAGGCGTTCTCACTTCACGCCGCTTCCCAGCACTCGCTGTAGCCGTTACCACCACCCCTGCCACTGCAGGTGCTTATACCGATGTCACTGTTGTCGGTGCAGTCAATTCCATTCTAACAGGCATCTCCACTAACACTTTCGCTGTCACTGCCGCCATTGTTGCATCCGTTGCTATCATCACCGCCATCGTCACCATCGACCGGGAGAGATGGCTCAGGGCAGTGTGACATCAGTTGATGCACCGAACGTGACAGGATTTTCGACACTAGCTTATCAGCTAAGTCGAATTCAGTCGCTGTCTGGAGGAGAATTCTAGCGGCCGGCTTCTCTGATCGGTATTTTTCCGTGGTTTCTCCGATCAACACCAGGCGAATGCCGGAGCAGTACCCTAACAAACGGGCCACGGATCGCGCGCTATCTTTCCTACCTCTTCCTAGTCATATCCTCTCCCCTTACACACACACACACTTACACTAACATGCACTACACAACCACACATTCCGGGAGACCGGTCGGGAGCTTAGAGCTTGTCCCGGCTGGGGTGGTTCCCCGTTGGTGGGAGAGTCCTTAGGGGGAAACACCGTTAGCCGACAGTAAGTCGGCGCCGGATCTCGCCATCCAGTGGGAGAATACTACCGTCATCTCCAGAGGAAAAAGAACAGGCACTACACTTACGGGACAAATGATCTAACCTGTTGACGCGCCCAAAATCACTAACAACCAACCAACCAACCATCGCCACTATTAACACCTTTCTGATCACTGATGCCATCGCCATTATTACCATCATAGCCATTATCAACTTTTTCCTTGTTACTCTCGTCGCTATCATTACCACCGACATCACCGTTGCCATATCATTACTGGTATCCGTGTTCCCGCTCTTCATCCCACTATCATCCACACTGCTCTCATCATCACTGCCTCTTCCACCATCGCCTCTCATGGCCTCTGCGTCAGCCCCCACCGTCACCACCCCAGGCCATTATAAATTCCGTCTGGGCGGCCGATCAAACACTTCGCGCTCGCGGATTTAGTGTCTTCCCAAAAATAGAAGGAAGCAGCTGCAGCGTCGGTGGCGGAGGTGACGACGGTATCGCCACCCCGCTCCCGCCCCCGCCGCCTCGCCGGGGCCTGGCCATTGTCACGCCGCGTCCTCTGGCTAGCCTCCCGCCTGATGCATTGCCGCCGCCGGCCCGCCAGCGCAACAAAAGGCTCGTGGAGGTCGCGTGCCCCTTGCGGGACCTGCTCGGGCGAGCTGCGTGGCCGACTCGAAGAAACGGGACGCGCGGGGAGGGCTCGGTGCGGGGTTCCGGAAGGGCTTCCGATTTGTTTACTTAGCTACGCTCAACGCCTCAAGGTCGCACTAGCAGGGGCAGAGGAGGGAGAATTCCTTCAAGATAATGCAGGTTTTTACTACTGAACATTTTTTGTACAATTTAAGTGTCGTGGGCGAATGCGAACTTTCAAATGCTTCGAAGAGAGTTTGAAATACTTTAGTGGGGTAAAAGTTGTGTTTTAATTTTTTCTCACGTAATATCTACTTCCCTTCTGCCACCATATCACATCTAAACCAGTAACGTTTCAGGATCTGCCCGTGTTATAATTCAAGACAAAAATTACAGTAATGTGTACCTATTAGAATTTTAAAAAAATGCGTAGATACTCGTGTATTGTATTCGCATATTTGTAACACTTTGAATGCATTATGCTTTATTTTAAACAAACAGCTGACCTGCAGCACACCAATTTGAAAAGAACGCTGAACTGCGCATTCGCGAAAACTAGTGGAGGAGAAGGTTATCTCCCCTGATGCTCTAAGTTCTCCGATTAAGAAGTCGCTATCTCATTCATAAGACAACAGTCGGTAAGAAAAGTGTGGTTTCTGGTATACATGGAAGTAGTTCTTGCGAGATATTACTTTGTCATTGATAAATTTCGTTCTTTTATATTGCTCTCGCGCTCTCAGTAACTAAACATTTCTCGACTAAGCACAATTAGTGAATAAGAAAAACGTCAGCCGTTTTTTCGTATGTTTCAAACAATAAAAGCGTCAGATAAGAAGTGCGTTCTCCATTGGAGTGTCACTCACCAATAGAGGTTCTACGTAAGAAATACTCGTAGTTGTTTGTTTCTGAAACCGATTATCGGCCTTGTTAAATTCAAATCTCTCTACAATTTGCCATGGTGATGTAGCATTATAGTGCATTACAAATGGCATTGAAACAGCTGAAAACAAACAAACCAAACTACTTTGCATACTACAGCATACGTACTACACAAATTTAAATGTTACTACGTTCATAAACTAACATTCAGTCACGTAGATATGCACATGAATTTGTAAGGAAATATTTCTTATTTTGGAATTTTTAGGGTACAATTTATTTAATATGAAACTTTTTCTTGATCTTGTGAAACCCCAAATGCACATGGATTAAAATTAACGATCATTGTAAGCTATAAAAATGAACTTGAAATATTTCAAGACAAAGTTTAGACGAGAAAATAAGTAGTAAAATATGTTCCACAGTACAATGAATTTATTTTTAAATATAGATTCATGTACAAATACCTACAGTGACTGCATTAAAAATTGCATTGCTAATTGAGTTACAAAATAATTTTGAAAAGGATAGTCCTTTCGCTTACCAGAATTGTCATAAAAGCGAGAGCTCTTATTCCCTCTCTAATGAAATATATTTCACAGACGCTATTGAAAAATTAATGCACTTTGTAGGCAAATGATGCAGAAATGCTTTGTCGGCCTCTCTTTCTCTCCCTCTCTCCCCCTCTCTCAACGCTCGTTCTTCCTTCTCTCTTTCATTCTTTCTTTCTCTCTTTCTTCCTCTCTCTTTCTTCCTTTCTCTTTCTTCCTTTCTCTTTCTTTCTCTTTCCCTTTCTTTCTTTCTTTTCTTTTCTTTTCTTTTCTTTTCTTTTCTCTTCGTTTCTTTCTTTCTTTCTTTCTTTCTCTTTCTTTCACCTCTTCTGATAGCGCTGTAATCCAGTTTAGTCTCCCACCTTGCATTCACGCTTTTGCAGTACCCACCGTTTTTTTAAAAACACGAGGGTGGGAGATACTGGGCTCTCATCCAAAACGATGGCATCGGCGAGGGGGCATCGCGTACGGTAATTCATACATTTTAGAAAATGTGGATATTAGTGGCGTGTGTCTTGTTACTCTATGACCTTGCACGTGGTGCCTTATTAACTAAAAATAGTAGGACATTTCTGGCGGGAAATAGAACAGTATAGTATATGAACGAGAATATAATCTTACGCAAAATACTCAGACAATAATACCGTAAAAGCGTCACTAACATCCAAAAATTGAATGTTTATTACTTCTATATGTAATTTTCTAAAATTCATGGTCTCGACAGAATTCACATTTTGTGAGTCCTTGATGACGAAAAACTATTTTTTTACACAAACCTGTGTCCGTCTATGAACAACGCTAGCGCATAAACGGTTCACAGCCTAAACAGTATAAATTAAAAAACAAGAATATTCATCAAACTGGAAATTCCCCGCTCAACGTGAAGTCGCAGCCCCTTTTGTAAATTGAAAAGGGTATTTTGATTTTTGTGCATATTTTACATGAATCACTTCGCGATTGTCAGGATTTTTGCAAAAAAGTCTTTCAATTTTTGTCGATCAGAGCAAAGAAATTTTACAAATAGGTGCAAGTTCGATTTTCGTCAAAACTTCTATTTTCGAAAATTGCAAGAGTTTAGAAATTTTCGTCATTATTCTAGAACTATATTACGAAGACAGATTTTGTTTTTTTTATGAAATCTGATTGTCAAATTAAAATCTTCAATGTTATGAATACTTTTTTGAAATAATGAATAGTTTTAGTGAAATCTAAAGTGAAATCCAGCTCATTATAAAAGACATAAACACGATTTTCACAAGAATGACTCAATTTTCTTCACAAAATGAGAAATGATCATTTAATATTGTTGTGTATCTTATTTCCATTACATCCTCAGAAATATTGAAATCCAGAAAAGTTAATTGTTTTTCAAACCTAATGTACGCCTTCAATATTGAAGCTAGTCATTTCTTTCTTGATAGAATCTATTTCTAAACAGATTGTTAAATCATGTTACGTACACTTTTTGAAAAATTATAAGTTTTTGGGTACTTTTGAGTTTTAATACAATATAATTATTGCCAGTACTGCGGAATGGTGTCTGGCTTGAAGTCATTCAAATAGATGTCATGTTGTATATCAAACAGATATCGATACAAATCACAGTGAAATCTTCTCGCCATAACAATATCACAATATCAGATATTTGAATATCCAGTTCTGCCATAAAGTTACAGATCCATCGAACTAGAGATTTGAGGACCGAATTCAAAAATCAATATACATGGAGTGCAACGAGTTTACATATTGTCAAGTGTGCGATTCTTGATCGTTAATTGATTGATTGTGTACTGATTCCGTGCGCGCCAACTCTAAGGTCATTAGTTCCGTAAGTGTAATGCATGCTTTTGCTACTGGAAGTGGCGGTGACCTTCCCCTGCTGAATGATGAGATCCGGCGCCGACCTGCAGTCGGCCAACGGGGTTTTCCTCAAACAGATATCTCCCACCATCGGGACACTGTCGCAGCCGGGACAAGCCGTGAGCTCCCGACCGGTCTCCCGGCATGTGTGATAGTGCATGTAAGTGTGTGTGTAAGTAAGGGGTGAGGATGGGACAAGGAAGAGTACTGCAGCGGCATTCGCCTGGTACTGATCGAAGAAACGACGGAAAAATACCGAACAGAGCAGCCGGCCGCTAGGATTCTCGAGACAGCGACTGAATTCGACCTAGCTGACAAGCTAGTGGGGACCCCGCCGGGACTCGAACCTAGGATCTCCTGGTCAGAGGCACTGCAGTCACATCAGCTGATGCCCTGCGCCACCTCTTCCATGATTGTTGAATACTCAGTCGCTATGCAACAAGCACACTTTGTCATGACATTGCTGATAAAATGTTGCAAACCATGAGGAAATGTTCTTTTTGACTCGACCAGGAACTAATTACTAGCTGAACCGTAATCAGACTAGGGCGTGCAGCTTTTCTGGTTTTCATTGTAGGGTCCGGAACCACCCAGAAGTTGCTCATACTACCAGTAACGCGTTACACCGAAAACCGCGACCTATACTTGCACTTCGATTACTAACACACTTGACATTTTCACTTGTACCTTGTCGTTTTCTTATCCACATCAAAGCCAAAGAATTTCATCTTTTTGTTCACTAAAAGCGGCGGTAACTTACTGTCATAAGTAGTAAACTTAGCAAGGCAAAGGAAAAAATTCCGAAACAAAATCAGAAGAACCGATCGCAATCGGTTCGAGTAGGTCATGCACTTCGCGCAGTCACGCCGCCGTCAGCATGAACAACGGAAACAAAGAGAAATTACCTCCGGAGGGTAACCGACCCGGGCTAGGGGCTGCATCTGCCGCTGCAGACAAAGATTGACAGTGGAGACAAAGCGGCGTCGGGCAGCGCCCATCCCCGTCCGCACCCATCGCTTGTGCCGCGCAGCAGACCCCCTCCGAGGGGCTCACCCGCCGCCCCCTCCCTCCAGCCTCGCCCGGGCCGGGCGAGGGGCGGGTCCTGCCGCTTGGATTCGTTCTGGGTTGTAAACACGACGCAATTGCGAGGATGATGCGAGGTCGGGGCGCGCCTGCGTCAGAGATTCCGCGGGGATGAAGGCGACTTTTCTTTCCATCAAAGAGGGGGATTGCGGCCGCCCCCCTCTTCCCCTCTTCCCCTCTTGCGAACGGCTTACGAGGGCGGCTGGGGGATTGAATATTACGTATTTGCGCAAAAGAATTAGATGCCCATTTCGAACTGTTAGATTTCCATTGTGGAGAGCGAGGATTTGAGGAGGGTTCTGAGGTGGTCTAGGAGAGACATCAAATGGCTAACGCGGGGGATCCAGCTGCTGACAAACTGACAATGGACCTCCGGTTGTGCGAGGTGAATATGCCGAATCTTGAAAAATGTGTTATTGAGATTTAGCTTTGGAGAGATTTCGGAGACCACTACATGCCAGTAAAATGCGTTTTCTGATAACTTATTTTTCTGTTTTCTTTCTTTTAGCATATATTGTGTCCGACTCTATTATAAATCATTTGGGTATCATTAAAGTGTACATTGCCAAAAATTGGGACAACACTGTATCTATAAAAATTCGCCTATCTTAGAACATATGTAGTAGATACTGTTGTTAATCATTTTTGCTAGAAATTCTAATGATTTTGATGTAGTCACCAGTCATTGACGTCGTCTGTTTATTTCCTAAGAACAAATCTATTATGTTAAGCGCATTGTTATTTAAGTTGTAAACAAACAACATTTCTTTTTTTCATTGTCGCAAACATTTGTGTCATTCCTTTCAGTTTCTTACCCATTGTTCTTTGTATTTTATTCTGTGGCGGGAGTCATATCCTTCTCTTAACAAATAAAAATCTACTAAAGAATTTGTTTATTATATAATATTGTGTCATTTGAGTATTCACGCATTACAAGAGATAACTGAACAATAATAAAGAAGCTTTGATAAAAGAGGCACTTTCTATCCATTCATCGTTCCCTCGCCAGAGGAAATTTCTGAATCTACAGATCATTTTATGTTCCGATGAAATATCAGATTCTTATATCAGATAAAACCGAAACACCTAAACGAATATTTAAAGGAAATATCTGTATTTAAAAATAATGGATGGTAGAAGTATAAATTCCGTTAAAGAAATAGTTTTAGAGAATAGTCTTAAGAGTTTACCTCTTATTTTCTTAAGAGTAAACCTGTAAATTTTAATATGAATAATTTAGTCACATATTTCTAGTAATTTTTTACAATTTATATTATTTATATTTTGCATCTTTCAAAATACTTATATAAAGTTCTTTATTTTTAAATTAACCACAACATGGCAGATATGGAATAATGAGACGAGTTTGAAGAATGTTGCCTCATGTGATGGTTGTGAAACGACAAAAGTAATGTTATGCGTACAACTGCACGTTCAATAAGGATTTATTTAAATAATTTCTTATAATTCGTATTCGATTAAATTTTTATGTTATTTTCCTTGTTGCTAGAAAGCTAAGATGAGAAACAGCACATTGCGAGAGAATGCTTCGGTCACACAAATTAGAGAAAATTGATACATCAATCAAAATACCGTAACGTAAATGGAATCCAATATAAAGTACAAACCTTGGTCTAGAAACGACGGATGAAGTAGGACATCCATCCTATTACATGGGAGATTAATCAGCGGATGCGTGTGTAATACAGCACATAGACACTACCAGAAAACCCCGAGTTCAGATGTCGACGGAGTGGAACAGAAGGATAGAAATAAAAAAAATATGGAAGGTTATTAAAGGAATCGGAATAAGACCAGGCTGAAGAGGAAGAGACGGAAAGAAGAAACGCGAATCATTGGCGGGGATAAAAGAAAAGAGGTGAGAGAAATGCCAGAAAGATGAAACACATGCACAAGAAATGAAATTATGTTAAAGAGGAGTCGAAAAGAAATAAGAAGAGAGGGAGTGATACGATGAAAGGATATACAAAATATGAGAAAGCAGGATTGGAGAATGTAGCGCAGGAGACGGTACAAGTGAGTCTCGAAATGATCTCCGGCGAAATCGCAATGCAGTACGTACTATATAATATAGTACGTATGGTACATGCAGCACACTATATAACAAATTAGAGCAGAGAGAAACAAAAAAATATGGATTCAACAATGAGAGGTAGGACGGAGGGCAATGTAGCAAAGAAAACGAAATGATTAGGCTTGTGTGTGGCGGAGTAGTTGGAGTGGAGTGGACCGGATGGTCCTCAGTGAAGAGGAGAGCGAGGCGAATTCCGAGAAAAGCGGCAGGAGTCGGCGCGGAGGAAGGCCAGCGGGCCGGGAAGAGGCCGGGCGGGTGCGGCAGGGATGAGCGAGGCGGGGCGGGGCCTGTGTACCTAATTCCGTGATCCATGTTCATTAGGCGGGCGCAGGCCGGCGGAAGGAAGAGAGGCGGGAGCTCGCGTCGCCGAGGCGTCTCCAGGGGTTTGCTGTATGTAGACAGTCGCGCATGATCCATTTCTCTCTTTCAATATGACCAAAATATATAGACGACGCGGGCGACGGCGGCAGGAGCGGCGGCGGTGGCGGCGGCGGTGGCGGTAGGAGTGGCAGAGCCCACGGAGGCGGTGAGGGAACCCGCGCGTAGACAGTGGGGAAGCGCGGGGGTGCAGGGGGCGGCAACGGGCGGCGTCGCAGCTCCGCGACAGCCAATCCGAGCGTCGTCCGGTCCGTCCTGGGACTCGCAGCCGGGCTCATCTCCAAGTTTAAACAAAAGAACGAGATGAGACGGAGAGCGCGCGCAGGGCGGCGGCGGCGGGGGCGGCGGCGGCAGGCTTGCGGCCTGCACTTGCGGATTGTTCCGCCGCAAGTGGAAATTTACCCAGCGGCGGCGGCGGATCCGCGGACCCCGCGCGCGCCGCGCCACGCCGCGCCGAGGGAGCAACACGTTAATTCCGGCCTGGGCGGCGTATCCTTGTGCACACACGCGCTCGCTGCTTATGCATAATAGATACTGACGTGTAATTCCTCCTTCCGTCCCGGCATTATTGTATAAAAATACTCGGGGCTGGCGCGTCGGTTGGGGCTTCCCTGGCACCGCCACCACCCACGCCGCCGCCGCCGCCCACGCAGCTCCCCCGCGACGCAGGTTCTGACGGCGATGCCCCCCTCCCCCGCCCGGCGCGGGGTCCCTCGGTCGGGCGGCGTCGCGCGCGCGGCAGCCGCCGATCCGGGCCCCGCCCCCACGTCGCGCCGCGCGAAAACCGCGGCTTAAGAGAATCCGCCGTCGCGGCCCCATCAAGAATTCAGGCGGGCGCACTTGTGCCATTTGTCACCGGCGTCGCAAGGAGGACGGCGGGGGCGGAGGGGAGGGGGCCCGCGGGGGCGGTCGGGCGCTCGCGGGTAATTCCTCACAATGGACAATTCTCATCCTCCTCCATCTTCTCCTCCCCCGCCCCGTTCTTCCTTCCTGTCCTCCGCTTCGAGTACTTCCTCTCCGCCGCGGAGCCTCCGCCGCGGTCTTCCCTGCGCCCACGCGCGCGCCCTGTCGTAATGGGTGTCCCCGGCGCCGCATGAAAAGTGAAACGTTTGGACGTGCGACGAGAGTCTCTGAAAAGAACGCTCGCATTACAAATGCCATGCATTATGCAAGCGGGCGGCGGCGGCGCCCTGCCGCGGTCTTCCGCCCACCGCTGCCGCCGCAACCCGCAAGACTGGCGGCCCGCCGCGGCTGCCCTGCGGTTCCGCCCCCGCCCCGCCCCGCCCCGCCGCCGACGTCGCCGGCGTCGCCTGCCACCGCTGCCGCCGCCGCCGCCGCCGCCGCTGAGCATGCTACCGGATTTGCGCCCCCTGGGGTCTCGCGCCGATATTCTTTCCGTCGTCTCCGGGACTACGGCGGGAGCTGGCTCTACCTCCGCTCCGAGGCCCAGCCAGTAACACTGACACATACCATCCTTTGTTTCTCCTTTTGCTTTTTTCTTCGAAAGAAGCCGCTGGGTTTGGGTGAGGAAGCACAGGTGTTTTGAATTTATTCTTGTACTCATGTGGAGTATTAACGAGTCCTTTATCTATACACCAGAGAGCTACAGATGTTAGGTTGGGAAAGAGAGTATCATTAAGTCGAACACTTAAATACGAAACATCCAAAACCCGATAATCATGTGTGACTACCAGATAATAGTCTTTAAATTATCAACTACCGGGGAAATGTATATTGTTTAATAATATTTTAATTCGATGTGCACGACTGAAAGGGCGGACCTAACGAATTGGTGAAAACAATAGAATCAATTTTACAATTGCTACATAATAAAAATAATTTAATTATTAAATATGTTGCTGAAAATCGTTGTACGTTTTACATATTATGATTGTTTATGGGTTTTGGAACCTGCATTTTTATAAATTGGATTATCTGAATTACATTTTTATTTATCCACGTTTGGAAATTCAAAATCCTTGAAGAATCTCATAGTATGTAGTTATAACAGTAATTTTTAAAATGTTAGAAATATTTGATGTGTTCTTTTTTTAACATTTTTTAAGGGTTCCAAAAAATCGGCAAATTAGAGTAGCAAGTATTTGCTTTCATAATTATTTTCAAAGACCATTGGTTAAGCTGGAAATATGAGATTGCTTTGTAAAAAGTAAAATTGATGGATAAGAAAAACTGCCTCAATTTATAATCTTCTACCTATGAATTATTTGTTATCTTATTTCTTCTTGGGAATCAAACAGCTTTTTCCACTCCAATTTCTTTCCGCGAGGGCTGTGGCCGCAGGTGTATAGAGGGCGGGGTCAGCGTCGGCCGGCCCGTCCCGTGTCGCCCCCTCCCAACACAGCGTCAGAAGCCGTGCCCTTCCCGGGATTCGAGCGCGGGTGGCGGGGCGTCCACGCCGCCGCTTCCTGGAAGCCGGCCCACGTCGGCCTCGGAGCGAGGTCGGACCTCTGGGAAGTAGCAGAGCGCCCGGCGCAGAATCAGGCTCGCGGGGGGCAGCGGGCGGCCCGGCATGGGTGAGACAGCGCGGGGAAGGGCGAGACGAAATATGTGGGTCAGGGCGAGGCGGGGCGGTGCGGAACGGATCGGGTCGAAACGGAGCGGAATCGGCAGAGAGTACGAGACGGGGCGAGACGGGGCGAGACGGGGCGAGACGGGGCGAGACGGGGCGAGACGGGGCGAGACGGGGCGAGACGGGGCGAGACGGGGCGAGGCGGGGCGAGACGGGGCGAGGCGGGGCGAGGCGGGGCGAGGCGGGGCGAGGCGGGGCGAGGCGGGGCGAGGCGGGGCGAGGCGGGGCGAGGCGGGGCGAGGCGGGG